>JAUEPR010000062.1:0-299957 GCA_030435655.1 Armillaria novae-zelandiae | reverse complement strand
AAAGGCGTCGTTATCGGGGTGTCCGGGGGCGTGGGAGCCCCAGATGAAGGAGACGATCTCAAACTTGGTGCTCCAGACGACGGGGTCCCTCCAAATCCATCTCATCGGGGTCAAAGGCAACACCGTAAGACTGCGCGGAGTGCTGCTGCTGAAGTTGCTGTTGCTGCATCTGCTGGCCCTGAGCATGGCCAGGCGACGAAAGAGTCGAAACAACCTGAGGATTGAAAGGAATTTGGAGCTGAGCTTGCGCCTGGGGTGCGGTGGGGTCGATGACAACGACGTGGACTTCTTCAAAGTGCTCCAACAGGGCGTGCAGGTCATTCAGATGCATACCACAGCAGCTGTAGTCTCGACACTTTGGAAGGGCCCATTAGCCCGAATAAACGGTCGGCAACCGATGAAGGACTTACAAATTCGCTTTCCCGGTCGATAGCGCTGAGCGCGTTCCGTACGTCGGAGTCGAGCGACGGTTTCTGTCTGTAAGATACGGAATTGTCAATGGCAATCAGACTGAACCCAGGCTTTCACGTACTCTGGAGACCCAATGAAGTGCTCCATGGGACTCCCTTGGAACCGTACACCAAGCCCAAAGGACGTCGAGCGCCATGATATTGGCGAACCAAGGAAATGTCTGGTATATGAAGCCGGGTTGAACGAGCCGTTGCCGTTGGACCCCGTGTACGAGCCTGAAGACATAATATAGTCGGCATTGTTGGAATTAGAGATATGATTACGGGGGCTGCTGCGAGATGGGAGAGCGATTGGCTGGGTAGACATGGTGGGCTATAGGTGCTATAAGATATTATGGATACAGATATACAAAGACTGGAGGGAGAAGTAGAACGACGAGAGGGACAGCGAGAGCGACGGGGACGACGCGGGGGACGACGACGGCGGCAGCGACAACAGAGGGAAGGAATGATGAGGGGACGACGGAGTGGTAAGATCCCTCGACTATTTAGCTCTTCATTGGCTAATCGCATTGTCCTTGTTTGCGGCCCTTCCTGAAACCTTCGGTCCGAATGACTGCCGAACTTGCCGAACTTCGGATGCTAACCCGTGCACAGGCCATTGAGTTTACGACCCCGGTACACATAGACCCCGATTTCCTTAGCGAGCAATCGCGTCGGTGAAGACGTACATATGTATGTATCTGTGCGGTACTGTACAGCTCCGGGGGGGAGGGGAACTATATCCTGCTTGCTTGCCGGACTTCACCAAGTACACAGCATATTTGGAATTCCTGTTTACCATCCCCATCGGCCAGCTTCTCTCTATTGCTCTTCAACGGTCTGGTACCCAAGAAGTCTTCGAACCATAATCTGTCTTGCGACTCATCTTGCTCCCTTTTCTAGTCTCGACCTTCTCTGGCTCTCTCCATCTGGTTTCCTCATCATTCGTCAGAGCAAATACAAATAGCTTCACCACGTGAACCGTTGAAACCGCAGCCTTTGCTGGCTTTCCTCTCTTGGCTTACGTTTCGCAACATGTCCATCGTCGATCTCGCCAGCGAACTGCTTCTCGTCCAGGGTCCCCTCTAATCTAGACCCTACACATTCTTTCTGTCTCTGAATCCCCCACCGTCGATGAGCGGCCACGCTCTTACAACGCTCCTCTATCTCTCCCCTCCGTCTGCCACGAGTGCAATCATTTCCTTGATGGATCAACCGCACCATCTTGTCGTCCTCTGATATCCTCTTTCGGTCCCGGGAATCAGCGTCCTTATCTAGGCCAAACGGAAGAAAGTCCATTAGACGTCAGTGATCTCGCGCCGACAGGACCTGGCAGCGTCTATCTATGTACTACTTTTGTTGCCCATAGCAATCATTCGTAGACGCCACCTTCTCAGGTTAGATTCGACCCAATAGCTATCCCTTGATGTCCTATGTTTCCCTGCACACCATAGGTCCCGATTGGAATTAATTTTGGGCTCTCGTTCTACTACTGCTGGACAATTACCGGGCGCCGAAGATGAGGTAGATCATCATAGGTCTCCCCATTGCACATGTGGGAGTCCTTGACTGGACCGTATCATCGCCTCTTCTCTGCGAGCGAAGATAGTCGTTCAGTTGAATGTGCGTTATACAGCGTTCAATTCGCGTAAAGTACTCATCACGCTATGTACAAATACCGGGCGGGGGCAATTGTGGGGAAGAACTAGCATTGTGGGAACTATACATCTGCTCATCCGCAGTTATACCACATACTCGGATTGATACGAGCATCAGTGGTAACATTGCAAAGATAGGCCACGAGAAGCCCATAGCACTGTGATTACGCGTCTTTCGGTGTCCGTTGCATGCATATTCAACTAAACGATCACTCTTCCCTACAACTCCACCTGCGCGTTGGAGGCACCTATGATTATTTATTCTGCTTCTTCGAACTTGCACAAGTACTCTCAGCAAGTGACCAAAATGCCTGATCCGCGTTACGGAAGATCTTTTGACGCAAATGTATGAACCAGAAACGGAAGGACATGGTACTTTTGAGCGAAAATATGTGGAATGGAGCTCATATCTTTTTATAGCGCTTGTAGTAGGTTCGACACCAACATAAGTATCTGTCACTTGAATATTCCGCCTCTAGGAACTACACTGCCTCGTCAGACTGAGTCGGGCCTACGCTTGAGGCGTATATTGCAATGCGTTTCTACTACCAAACACCTGCCCGGCAAAAGCTTTCCATGTGCTAGGAACTCGTATGAACTTGGTTAGACACCGAAATAACCTGTTGGCAGTGTGAATTAAAAGAAGAAGAAACCAAAATTGGTCCGGACTCTGCTTGTGTCAATGAATCGCGATTTTTGGTTGTAGTACAACACTTACTGGCTACTTGTTGACTTGGGTTTTATTCCTGATGACTGAACGCGTATAATGGACAATAATTTTAGCTGTAGGCATACAGAAAGCCGCACCGTTGCACCGAAATTTGCACATCACTATCTCTTTGCTTAAGCCGCCGACCCTTGGTAGGACGGCAAACAAACTTTCGCTTCAAATGTCGCGTCCGTGTAGGCATCAGTAGTTTAGCACCATGGGAAACATGCATAGAATCAAACTTCATAAGGGACGCCTTCCATTGCACTACAAAGTAGAATAGCATAACAACCAGTAGGGGTAGGGCCCTAAATAGTCTTAGTTCGTACTCCCATGTCTCCGCCCATAACGTAGGGTGTCGCGGGTTACCAGGGCCTTAAATATAGTACACCTTCATCTAAATGTTGTAAAACCATGAAATAAATCGAAACTGACGTTGGTCCTCAGGCTCGTGTAGCTGAGCAACCATATAGCTGGTTACAGCGATTCGGGTGTCATCGACGTCAAAGATTTCCGGGAAGAGATTTTGCTTCAAGGTCAAGATCTTCAGCATTTTGCACAAGACACAACATGAAGCTGCCAATTTCTTCCACAGTAGAACAAGAATTTGCTGTTTTTCTAGACAAGTTTTGGTAAATAAACCAGGAAAAACCCGGATTTGGGACGAAAAAGGATCAGACATTTTGGGTGCCGTCCTTCATACAAGTTCTATCACAACGATTCACATGTTGCACCGGCTATTCTCCCGATACCATTCATTCGTAATTCCAATTTTACGTCGGTTTGCGGCGATTTACATGCCTTGACAATGTAATATCCAGGAACTAAAGACAGCTAAATGCGCTTGTGCAGTCTTTAGATAAGAAGCACCAGTGATTCGGGACCAACTGGCCGACCCTGGGGACTCTGATTGGCGGTCGCATGGTATATATATATTGCTGAAACCCACGCGTAAGAACTTCTGTGTTCGGTCTCGTGTCCACAACAAGCCACTGAACGCGTCTCAAGGAATTACATATATCACTTCTCCAGTCAATCCGCGCATTCGTATGACAACCCCCTCAACTCAACTTGTTACTACGTCACTAGCCATATCGTCGGGACCCGTTCGTTTCCCTGAGCCATCATTTCTATTATATTGACCACCTCAGTGCGCACCGGTCATCGCACAACTCAAAACGTCTTAGTCAAATTCAAATCTACGTATGTAACAAACATTCAATTCTATGAACTTGTTCTTGATCCTTCGGTATCGGGAGTAGGTTGGATTCGACGACACTCGGATTCGACAACTCTCTTCCTTTCGTGGCGTCATGGCGCAATACTACAACATACCTCCATAGGGCTTGAGCAGATGCATCACCCCCGAGTCGCTTACCAGTACCTATCCGAATGTCACAGGTCCGAGATCTCTCGTTGGCAACGCACTACGGACTTGACATGATATTGGTGGTGTCCTTCGCACGCCGGCGTTCGATCTCTGCGTCTCGGGGGGCCACTACGGATTTTCTTCCCGGAACTTCACCGCTGCATGGATCCGAGCTACCCATGATAGCGAATACCGCCGCTCTCCTTCTGAGTGTCCACGGCGCCGTCCGTAATCACAACAACGTCAAGTAAACTATTGATTAGCTTTTCTAGGATTTCAACATTCGTGTGCATCAACACTGTGACAATGCCATGTGGCCGCTAGCGTAGAATCCTGGATTTTCCGCTAAGCTGTATCAAGCTGATCTGCGCGAGGACACCTACCGCGGCGTTGATGATATGAATTGAACGTATGACATCCGCGTGAAATCGCACAGTTCACGCGTTGCGGCTACTGAAGAAGTAGGCTTTTAAGCGTGGCGTAGGCTAAAAATGACCTCGTCCATACTATGGGGAGACATTCTAGTTCCCTCTTCATTAACTGGGATAGATCGTTCGGAGTCCGATAGAAATATGGCATTCTAATGCCACGGACGTACCCGCCATCTGATCATCACTGTCACGGATTCTGCCATGTACCGTCAGCACGAGGTGACTGGAATTAAATAAGAGCTTCAAAGCATCGTACTTCTTGATATATGGTCTGAATAATTAGATGATGCACCACGGAACCATATGAGTTTCAGGTGACGGAAGTGATGGCAGCGTGAGTAGAACGAACGCTTACCCGGAGTATCGCATTCCCAACGGCCCCGAGAAATTGTCTGTGCACGGCCGGCTCTTGGGATTGATGGTGATTCAGCACCGAATTGTATTCTGCGCATAAAGCAAGACAGGAAGGATGTACTAAGGAAGGGCGCCAATCAGAGAGGGAGAATGCTCTCACAGATGTATTCATGACAGGCTCTTGACTTCTCTTCTATGCCTGCGACATTCGTTAGCGAAGTTATATCAATCCAATCGATCATGATCGTACATAGATTTCAGCAGGTAGAGAGATGTCTAAGGGTATAAAGCGCCTAAGATGGAGGGCTACCTGGCAGTTTCGGAGACAGTAACTTTGTATTAAGGAGGAAGATGCGAATTCACGAAGTAACTATTCATTAAACCAGGGAAAGCGTTGAAAGAAGCTACGTTTATGAGAAAGCTTGGCCTTCATAGGCGCTGGGCTTTGTCAATTTAGCTTTGTCCCTACCAGGTTGCGATAGGATTGCTATTGCAATCTCCGTGGGGCGCCAGAATCCAGGGTTGTGTGAGTACCATCATGATACTCAAACGGAGCAGATAAACAGCATCTCTGTATATAGCAAGCTGAAGGATTTCAAGAACAAGGAGGGCTGTTGTAAGCAAACCTTCCCAGAGGTCGAACGCAGAGTTTCAAGGGCTGGTCCACGGTGACTTACTGTGTGAAAGAAAAAACAAGGTTACACCCGAATCGTGGTGTTTCTGCAGCAACCAGTAGATGCTTTGAGTATATTTTTCAAAATGTACTAACCTCCATTGCCCGTGCTGCATGCTTCAGCTGAACGTTAAACTCATGATTGGCCCGGTCGAACAATTCGGACGTAGGAGCGAAGAAGGGTGTCGAGGCCGCCGACAATCCCGACGTGCCTGACAGAAGTCGATCTGCCGAAGTGCCGGGTTGCACCCCACAATCATGATGAGCCATTTTGTTATCGCGTATCTCTCTCTTGTTCGCTCGTCTGTGCTGGTATATCACAGATTGAGCGGTGCATTCTATTTGAAGAGGTCGAGCCCAATCTTTTCCCTCTTACAATCATGGTGGCCTCTTCAAACAATGACTATGTCCTCTTGTCGAACCCAAGCGATGGCTTAACAGTAGTGGAGTCCAATTCTAGATGGCGCCGTGTCGCAGAAGGGGCACAGAATATTACGCGTAATAATGCCGGTCTTCTCCTGGTCACTTTGTCGCAGTTTCTTCTCTCGGGTGTCAATGTTGCAGTGAAAGAGTTGAACGGAATAGATCCGCCAGTAGGAACCTTTGAGGTAAGCAAGAAATAATCTGAAAATATTTTGATCTTACATGTTATCTTGCAGTTTATTGTGGTCCGAATGGTCCGTTGTCGCATCTTCTGATCACTTGAGCATTCGTGACGAGATTTTGACAGTCCATAACCTACGTCTGCAGTGTTGGATACATGTAAGGTACGTTTCTATGTCTGATATATCAAATACTTATATTACAAGGCTTTATGCCGGTGTGAACGATCCATTCCTAGGGCCAAAGGGAGTGCGGTTATTACTCGTCTTCCGGGGATTTTCGGGGTACAGTCGAGGCTGTTATTTCACAAACGCGCTTTTTCCTGACAGACATCATTCCAGATTCTTTGGGTTATTTGGCACATATTTCTGTCTAAAGTATCTATCGCTCTCGGATGTTACGGTCTTATCATTCCTCGCTCCATTCTGTACTGGGATATCTGGAGCCATATTCCTAAAGGAAAAGTATAATTTTCGAGAGGCTTTAGCAGGATGTGAGTGTCTGTACTTGTTGGATTATGTCAACCATGCTGACTTCAACAGTAAGCAGCTTGGTTGGCGTCGTCCTCATTGCGAGACCGACCTTCATTTTCGGACGCTTAGGAGAAGAGTCTAGCCTGGATCTCATCAGCGATACAACACCCTTATCAGAGGAGCTCCAAACGGTCGTAACACCTCAGGAGAGACTTATGGCCGTAGGGTGAGAGAAAGCTCCACTACCTGCTTGACATGGCTAATACAAAATTTAGTGTAGCACTTATTGGTGTTCTAGGCTCCACATGCGCTTGTGAGTAAAATGAATGCCGCTCTTAGTGTCGATCAAGCTGATGGCGCAGATACATCCTTATGTGCAATTGGTAAACGTGCCCACCCTCTGCATGCGCTGGCTTCATTCTCTGCGCAAAGTGTTATCGTCGGGACTATCGGGTAGGCCATTGGATTTCGTGAGAAGGCATGCCAGCTAACATGCTTTCTCTCTAGTATGATCGTAATGCGCGCTCCTTTGGTAATCCCGACCCAGCTTTCATGGGGAGCATTGCTGGCCGTGATAGGTTTTCTGGGTTTCTTTGCGCAGGTGGGATAACTTTTGACCGTGTAGCGGTTTACATTAGCTGACGTCTGGCAGGTTGCCTTAACTATGGGACTCCAACGAGAGACAGCGGGGCGTGGTACAATAGCTATCTATACCCAGGTATTCATACCGTTGTCGTGAACTCGCGTGTTTAGTCTCACACCTACACAGATTATCTTTGCCTCAATTGCAGAGAGAATATTCTTCCACTCTACGCCCCACGTACTTTCTGTGTTGGGAACACTCATTATCCTGTTTTCTGCATTATACGTTGCTGTGTGTTTTATTTCTTCTCGTCTTGGACGGAGATTTACTTCTTTTGTTTAGGTTACGAAGAGGAAGAGCAAGCAGGCTTGCCATGCCTCAGATGATGATATCGCTCTTGAGGAGGGACTTCTGAGCGGCGATAAAGACACGTTTGAAACGGCCGTTCCGGTTGATTTGAAGCGACAAAATTCGAGTCAGGGAACTCTGGAGTCGGATTTTGACTCGGCTGAGGAACCGATGAATCCTACACCATCTGGTTCTGATTCTCAAGAAGTGATATCTCAAAAACCTACAGTGTAGACGAACTGCTGGTAGATACCAACGTTTTAAATAAAGACACTTCATTCATGTCCCCAAATCGATGTGTGGCACTTCATGTGTGATTTCGTAGGCATATTGATTAGCCGACGGAAAGGCTGGAGTGCCGTTCCTCAACCGTGGACATGGTTTGTTTATTCTGTCCTCTTCAAGCCGCTTAGAAACCCTTCTCCCAGCTCAGATTTTATGGATGTCGTCGAGTGTACTAATTTTTGCGGCAAGCCTGCTAGACGGCTCTGTTAACCGGTACAAAGTCATAGCTTCGGTGTGAATGTAGCCATCCATCCCTCAATTCCAGTTTGAGTGGTGTTCCAGATTTTCTTCCCGGTGGGAGTTGACGTTGAAGGTCCCACATACCCAATTGATCGCTTTAGCCATTATATAGAAGAATATCGCTATTGTGTATAGTTGATACTTAAGACCTTGAAGTATGAACGTAGGTCGGAGACCCCTAACTTGTTTTTAGCCCTAACCCTAAGCTTGATCAGACACGTCTTTACTTATACCGTCACCTCCACCTTCGTATTCTCGGTATCCACAGCAGGGAATTTACTATCACCTGCTGAAGAAATGGTACGAATTTCTGCAGCATTACTGGGCATTGCTCACTCTGCAGTAGGTCGTCCTAGCAGCATCAATATGCACAAAAGGCGGTAAAGGTATGCACTTACCGCCATCACGTTTTCGTTGCGCATTTATCAGTTTCCAGCCGTCGTCTCCCGCCAGTTCCGTGACATGACAAGAGCGCGAATTGAATCTCTCCTCGCCTCGTTCCCAAAACTCATACCCACCAACACGCAGCACACCACCGTCGAAACATCCGACGTCCGTTATGTCTACCAGCCGCTCGAGGACCTGTATATTCTCCTCATCACAAACAAAGCCTCCAATATTCTACAGGATATCGAGACACTGCATCTCTTTGCTCGCGTGGTGTCAGACTTATGTAGGACAGCAGATGAGAGGGAGATTCTCGTCAAGGCCTTTGAGATCCTGGGTGCCTTTGACGAGATCGTGAGCTTGGGATACAAGGAGAACGTCAGCCTCATGCAAGTTCGGAGCGTGCTGGAGATGGAAAGTCACGAAGAGAAGATTCAGGAGATCATCGCTAGGGTGCGTACATCGAAATATTTTCCTGGCTTGTAGCACTTATCCTTTTCATAGAACAAAGAGGCAGAGGCCAAGGAAGAACTGAAGAGGCGTGCCAAACAGCTTGAGATGCAACGACGTGAGCAGCAACGCCGTGCAGCTTCTACCGGCGGCATGAACGCGTATCTTGGCGGTGGGCCTACTGGATATTCTCAGGTGCCAAGATTCGAGACCCCGGAGGCAACGCCGTCAAGAATTAAAACCTCGTCTCCTGCGCCGACTTCATCGCGCGCACCGGCATTCAAGGGCTCTGGTATGAAACTGGGTAGCAAAAAGACGAAACAGGCCGAGCTGCTTGATGCTCTAGGTGGCGAGGTCTTAGCCCCACCTACGCCCGAGGTATCTGCACCACCGACTCCCACAATATCCTCGGAGTCTGCCCACCAAAACACCGGGAGGGGGAGCCTACCAGAGGTCGAGGCTGAGAGGTGCGCCCATTCCGAACTTTATCTTTGCAGCCGATGTTGATCTTACTTCCAGTGTCCATATCGTTATCAAAGAACAGATCAGTCTTTCGTTGCATCGCGACGGAGGCGTACAGTCCATGGAGCTCAAGGGTGATATGAACCTTCAAATTTCCGACGCCGAATTTTCCCATATCAAGATCTTGCTGTCAAACCCACCGACGGATTTTGGCGGGCATCATCTGCAGTTCAAGCACCATCCTAATGTTCTCAAGTTTTCTCCGGGACAGCAGGAGCGTGTGGTTGCGCTGAAGGATTCCAACAGGGCTTTCCCTTTGCACCAGAGTATTGGTGTACTCAAGTGGAGATACGCTGGTACTGACGAGAGCAACGTCCCTCTGTCTAGTATGTTATTCTCGTTTCATGGCGTGTGGTGTTTGTATTCATTGCGTGCTTCCTTCAGTCAACTGCTGGCCCTCACCGAACAACGATGGCACATGCGAAGTTAGCATCGAATATGATCTCGAGAATGAAAATGTCTTGCTATATGATGTAGTCATTTCAATCCCCCTTCCGTAAGGTTTCCTCCTATTCTGCTCGCAAGCTGATGATTGAAATGCCTGTCCTTTTAGTGATGGTTCATATCCTACCGTTTCCTCACACTCGGGCGAGTGGTCGCTGGAGCCCTCGTCTCACTCCCTGGCGTGGTCTATGCCCCGCATCTCTGGCTCGGACGACACGAAGTCTGGGTCTATGATCTTCACGGTTGGGGGCGACGACACGGGCGCTTTCTTCCCTGTCCAGGTAAGGTTTATTGGGGAGGGTAGCTTGGCGGGCGTTTCTGTTGCGAGTGTTTCCAAGATTTCTGGCGAGGACGTGGTGTACTCGGTTGACTCGACGGTTACCGCGGATAAGTATTCTGTTGTGTAGAAAGGTAGATTCTTCTTTTTTAATTTTTATTGGATGCGTTGTGCAGGATGACGTGCGCTGCTTTTGGACCACGATGCTTTGCTCAGTTAGAGTCATCACTTGAACGAGGTTATTGCAACGTCCAACCATTATAATCGTATACAGGTCTTTCTTCCAACGAAGAAGTACACGATGGCAGCCGATTTGATGATAGTACGATTCTGGTCTGCCTGACATCTATTCTTCTTCCTCTTCTGGGAGTTGGCCTCCGCTGCTCATCAACATTCGGCACCTTTAGCACTGGACTTTTACGGTATTGCAAGGCGAAGTCCATAAAATTTTGGCTATCCATCTAGCTCCAACTGAGCTTGGTATAGAATGCTACGTTAACGATGCGGCGCGGCCGATTCCTTTCCAGGGACTGCTGCCAGCGCGATTGCTTGACATCCATGGCACCACTCTGCCGCTCTGTCCTCTTTTTGAGGTTTCGTTTACTCTTTCATGGGATCTCTTCGTATATTACGAGTTTTTCCACGAAGTGGTGTACTGGTTGGTTATGTTCACTACCACGGCAGCTGCGTCCCGTCAAACTGGAAAAACTTTGCGCTATCCTCCTTCCTCAATCCTTCCACGACACACACAATGCCTTGTGCACTGACCCTCGGCTCAATTCCTCCATCCCCCAGAAGCTTGCCCATATCCGTCGCCACCCATCCCGGATGCACCGGCACCACGATAAATCCGTCCTTTTCCAACTCATTATGGTACTGCACCGCCAGCATATTGCACCCGACCTTGGAGACGGTGTACGGCCCCATCAGTCCAAACGAGTTGCCGATCTGAGTTTGCAACGACCCGGCCCGGGAGGAAATGAAGACAATCTTTTTGTCTTTGCCCCTTTTGAGCGCGGGGAGGAAGGCGGACACTACGCGGTGCGGACCGACAACGTTGGTGGAGAGGTACTCGGCTAGGGTGTCTGTGGAAGTGGATAGAAGTCTTCCTGGAACGCCCATGGCGGCGTTAATGATGATGGTGTCGAGGTCCTGGACGAGAGGGTGCTGCGCTGCCGTGGCAATTGAGTCATCAGAGGAGATGTCGACATCTGTGAGGGTATCGGTGCCTTCAAGAGGGATGGAGCCGCGTACGGTGGCAATGACGGCAGTCGAGGGACGGCTTTGGAGTTCTCTGACTATGGCGAGGCCCAAACCTCGCGACGCCCCTACGACTAGGACTTTGGGCATGTTAGGTGTGCAAAGTAAGGTGTTTTTATGCTTTGGGTTGCATGGTGCTGATATACACAAGACGCCGTGGATATCGTTTGGACGGCTGACGAATCTTTGAGTCAAATACATACAGTAAGAAGACCGCGACTCAATGTACCAACGTAAAATTAGCTAAAATAGTGTATTCGAGTTCCCGCTCTGATAACAAATCGGATCCACATAGAATGAAAGTAAGCACGCCATAGCTTTCGTTGTTATTACCCCTAAATTGACTGCTTTCTATTTAATATGAAGAATCGGATTAGATGCACGGTACGGTGTTTGCCTGTTACGCCAACTCCTGCCGAGGGCTCGGGGCACTCATCCATGAAACGAGCCAATTCGGATCGGACATTCGCCAGTAATGGCCCAAACCGTATCTCCATGCGTGAATGCGTGAAGCGTGTAAACGTCTCTTCGCCATCGAAGAGTATGAGCGACAGAGTGACAGAAACGTCGTCGTCGGTGCCCCTTTTCTGTCGACTGAACGGGGCGTGTACTGCCTGATACACTTTTGGCTTACCAACACAGTTCATTATCTGTCTCTCTCCATTCCCTCCATCAACGATATATCCATCCTAAAAAATGAATCTTCCTCTTTCGCCCCATCTGAAGCGGTCTCGTCGATCCGAGGCGAAAGCTTACACGTTGACCCCCCTCAATTATCATCACACACCTCCGAGCCGCATCCGAGACATACCTAAACAGCCTGTCTGCTGTTATGGGGGGATCCTCGTGTTAAGTGCTCAGTCCTTCCTCTGAAGTAGTCCAGGTCTCGGAAGCGAAGCGCCCACACTGGCCAGGCGCGCTGTTTGGCCGGGTCATATTGCGCTAGGAAGAACACATCGGGGTGTTGAGTGCGTGAGCGATGTGTTTTGCTTCATCTGACAGGTGAAAAAGGTATGATATCGGGTCTCGGATGTCTCCCAACACCGACATGTAACATAAAATATTCTATTGGGATATGCGGCGGTTGAGAATGGCGACAGATTCGGAGTGGCAATGATATTCTATTGAATATTCGGATAATATAGCTTTACACATGCAAGGAATTTCATCCTGCAACAATTTAGGGGAAAAAAAGTTTTTCTTTAGAGCACATTCTTCGTCTCAAGGAGGGTCCGCTCTGACGGCAGTACGTGCTTCCTACTAGTAGGATAGCCCGTGACGGGTAAAGATGACTGCATGCATTTGAATCCCTGACCGTAGAACAAACTGGAAAGACACCTCAACTCTACAGGTGGGAGTGTTAGGCTGATCAAATGGAAGTAGCTATGAATTGCGTACCGAGGACCGTACTGGGCCACCCTTTGGAAACAATCCACAAGCGCAGATTGATATTCCTTGGATCCCGGGATCCAAGTTGCGTCTCATACGTGTACATGGGGTAAAGGATATGTCGGACACCATGGCGTACCTTCTGACGATATGATTACGGGATCCCCGGGACTACTTCAGTAGTAAAGAAGTGTATAGGGACACCGACTTGGCGTAATCTGGACAACGCACGCGACCAGTATATTGGGTTCTGCGCCCAACAGCCCCTATCCACTATGGAAAGATGGATACGCATTGGTGTCTTCCCAGAGTGGCATTTATGGTGGTAAGGGGGGCATTAGACACGAACGGGTCGTAGGAGACTCGAATGGGAATACCACGAAACGGTGATAATGACGGTGAAGATGGTTTCAGCCTGACAATGCCTGTCCAAACGATCTGGAAAGATAGATAATGAACAAGTTCGAACAGAGCCCGGAAACCACGAATATTGGGTAGCTCAATGAGATAACGATAAACCGCTTTTGCTGCTCTTTCTCCTTCGTTTTCTCGGAGGTCGACAAAGCAGGTAATGGAACGAGTAAGCCGAGGGATAAAGTCATGATAGATGATAGACTCTCGGGTCTGGCATATGTCGCATAGATAGTCCAGAAATGCGAGGTTGGTGATGTACATATCCTGAGAAGCGATAGGGGTATAGACAGCTTTCCACGTTCGGTGAATCCGGGGGCAAGTAGTCATGAACGATTTTCGAACGAATGAGGGTATTTCAGAGTTATATATCATGTACGATTTTCTCTACATGCTCTGGGGGAAACGTTACCTTGCTTGCCAAGGTCTCTCAGGGTCGAATTTCGGGATGACAAAGCCTCTTTTCCTCAGTAAGTTCCAATCCTTGGATCCAGTCTCTCTCACGACTCGATGCATTTTTGAATGTTCATGTACAGATTTCCAGTAGTCACTGCCTATGAGGTGTGGTAGGTGCACTACTGGTCGGACTTCCAGCAACGTATTTACTTCTCAGGGATTATGATGGAGGTAGATTGAGAGCAGCTGAGAATGGGGAACCCATCCAATATATACTTGTAATTGTAGATTAGACTTGTATGTGGTTGATACTGTATATAATGGATTGTTTCGCAATAAATGTATATGTATCAATAGAACCAAAATATGCCAGTACATGAAGTCAACCAGGGTATACCTGTACATACCATGACTGGCAAGGGTCACCATGCTCGATCAGAGCCGACTTGCCAGGAAGGCCTTGCAAATCCTGGCCAAGGAAAGGGTCATACCTGGTCAGGATCTGGCTGCAAAAAACACTCCCTGATCAATCTTGGTCAGGGCTTCCTGGCAGGAAGACATTGACCTATCTAGGTCAGTGTGGGTGTTCCCTTGTCTGTGCTTGCCAAGGACTGGCCACATTCTCACACTTTTGGTGATGCTCTCTACAAGTCCCTTCTCACCCTTGGCAGGCTATTGGGGTGGATTTTGTTGGCCCCCTGCCTAGTTCTTCAAATAGGGATGGCATATTCAATTTGATTATGGTCGTAATTGACCTGCTTTTGTCTATGGTACATCTGATACCCAGCAGAATTGATTATACTATGCCTCAGATTGCTGAACTAGTGTTTGAAAATGTGTTCAAATTGCATGGACTGCCAGAACACATCATTTCAGACCGTGATGTCCTCTTCACTAGCAAGTTTTGGACCTCTCTCCATAATCTAATGGGTGTGAGCTTGAAGATGTTGAGTTCCTACCACCCTCAGAAGGATGGGTTGACAGAATGTGCTAACCATCCTGTAACTCAGATGATTTGCTCATGCATATCTCCTGACCAAAAGAACTGGGTAGCATGCTTACCTAGCATTGAATTTGCTATTAACTCTTCCACTTCAGAATCTACAGGATATGTGCTGTTCTATGTGAACTATGGGCAGGTTCCATGCTCATTTGTATAGACGGCACCTGTAATGATCATGCCGCGGACTCCACAGACAACGTCCATCATCCACTCCACCGGCTCCAAGTCAATCATCGGAATCCGTCGGATTCCGAATCCCGGTTTCTATCTCATATTTCATATCGCTATTTCATTTACTTATTTCACATATGTCATTTATCACACCTAGATCCTGTCACGGTAGCAAGTAGGTGTTATATCGGAGTCCACGGAATACTCGACTCCTCTAGATACAGAACATTCCAGGTCATGTCACTCTAGCCATACCTACACTATTTCAGACCCCGACCTGTCGGACTCCGTCTTAGTATATAAGCTGTACATTTAGTAGTACATACCTCAGTTCGAATATCAACTTGGTTTAGCCCAATAACTCTCGTCCTCACTCTTCGGCCTTCAAGCCATAATCCACCTCTCTACGTCCGCGGACTCCGATAGCCGTTGGACTTAACCTTTGATCCTAGAGATCATAATCCCGTGGACTTCGTCCGTAATCCCTCTTTGGGCTTTGACCCAAGGGTGACGTTGCTAATAGCTTCACCAAGCCCCACGCACTCCGCGGAATCCACGGCATGCATTTCTCTCTCTTCATCCTATTGGCACAATCCTAACAGTATATTCGAACTCAAACCCTTGAGTCGAAATTTTTAGAAAATGTCTAACACTACCCTCGATCCCTCACAAACCCAATCCTCCTCCACGGCTCTGCCCGTAACCCGCCTCTCCATGCGCGACATTCCTGCCTCCGCATCGAAAGAGGATCACACCCTCTTCGGCGAGGATTCAGCCTCCGCACAATGCTCACATAGGGAAACCTACACTCACAGTGGCTTCACCGCCCGCCAATCCGATGTCAACACCACTCCAAATCTGTTCTCTGCGGATTCCGCTAGTAGGAACGGATGGGGTGGTTATTGAAGCATCATCCCGGAAACCCTGCACACACAGCCTCTCTTCCCAGTCGAGGAAGAAGGTGACAATGGGGATCCCAGTAGCAGCGACGGTGAAGCAGAGTCCCCAAGCAATCGCAATCGCAATCCACGCAATCCGTGGCGCCCCGGTCCACCAGCTGGCCCACCAAATCCAGGTGGCCCTGGAGGTCCCGGCGGTCCCGGCGGACCAGGCGGTAACCCTCCTAATCCTCCCAATCCCGATCCCAATGACGAGAACCACCTCATGATGGAATTCATGAACCTCCTCTGCGGTCTTACCCGCCAAGCCAACAACCCACCTCAGCAGATAGTCCGTACCAAAGTCAAGGCACCGGACACCTTCGACGGAGCGGATCCGTGGGAACTCAAAGCGTTCATCGTCTCCCTGCAGTTGAACTTCAATGACAGGCCCAACACATTCACCGCGGACACCGCCAAAGTCAACTACGCCATTTCCTTCCTCTCCGGTGTTGCCCTCGACTGGTTCGAACCGGATATCCTCCACCCCAATCAAGCCAATCCTCCTGCTTGGGCGTATTCCTATGCCGCCTTCCTTTCGGAGCTCCGTACCAATTTTGGTCCGTTCGATGCTGTTGGAGATGCTGAAGATGAACTCGAAAATCTTTGGATGCGCGACGGAGACAGGATCATGAAGTACATAGTGAGCTTCAATCAACATGCCGCCATCATCGGTTATGGCGACAACTCCCTCCATCATGCCTTTTACCGCGGGCTTTGCTCACGAATTAAGGATGACATGGCTCACCACGGAAAACCCAACAACCTCCACGATATGCGTACCCTTGCCCAGGAGCTTGACGCTCGATACTGGACTAGGAAAGCTGAGATCTCCTGGGAAAACCGTGACCGGCCCTCCACCTCCTCCACCTTCAAACCTAAGGGTTCAGGTTCTAACTCGAGCTCTTCCAACAACTCCGTGGCCCCGAAATCCTACGGTTCCACCGCGGGTTCATCATCCACCTCTTCCACCTCCGGCTCCACGAGTGCCTCCAAGAAGCCCTACACTGACAAGCTAGGCAAAGACAGTAAGCTCACGCCCGAGGAAAAGGAATGCCGCCACAAGAACGACCTCTGCATGTTCTGTGGTAACAAACACAAGACCGAGGACTGCAACAAGCGAAAATCCGCGGCTTCCGCGCGTGGACGTGCAGCTGAGGTCTCCGACCCTACTCCCGCCTCTGTCGATTCGGCTCCTTCAGAGTCGGAAAAATAGAGAGCAACCCTGCTTCCTCCGTGCAAGGACAGGGTTGCATTGACCATCATTGCATTTCGGAGATAGTAACCCTCAACGCCGCCGCTCTTTCCAACCATTCACTTACCATATCCTTATCCAGTGAAATCGGCTCCGGATTGGAGTCCGATGGATCTCCTATATCCACAATCCTACGTTTTCTTGCTCTAGTCGATTCTGGTTCCAGCCATTGCTTCATCGACTCGAAGTACGTTAACGATCACAATATCCCTACCAACTCCATTCCTCCTGTTCAACTTCGGCTTCTCGACGGCTCCACCGGATCTCACATCTCACAATCTGTTACTCTCTCCGTACGATTCCTGTCAGGAGATATCATTCCCATCGACTTCTACATCACACGTCTTGATTCATCTTGTAACCTCGTTCTGGGATACAACTGGCTCTCCTGCTACAATCCGTTGATTGACTGGGCAAAGCACAGTATCACTTTCCGTTCAAAGCTATTTGGTGCGTCTGTTCCAGACGTTTCCACGGCCTCCGACGCAACAGCGCAAGCTCACAAGGACCCTTCAGGTCCCATCTCATCTAAACCACCTCCGAGATCCCGACGGACCCCGCCAGCGTATGAACCCATCTACTCATACCCGTCCATCCCATCATTTTCCGCTTCGGTTGCCCCCAAAATATCTATCATTTCCGCGGCTGCTTTCATACGAGCTTGCGCAGAGGAGGGTGCACAACAGTTCACACTCCAACCTTCTATGCCAAGTGTTAGTGGCCAGGCTGCTTCCGCGGCTCCGCCGGATTTATCTGATGTTCCACCAGAGTATCATGACTTCGCCGATGTGTTCAGTGACTCTCTCTCAGAGAAACTCCCCGAGCATCGTCCTTACGATCTCAAGATCAACCTTGAGGAAGGCTCTTCACCTCCGCTCGGACCCATCTATTCCCTCTCCGAATCCGAACTCAAAGCCTTATGTGAGTTTATCGACGATAACGTCCGTAATGGTTTCATTTCTCCCACACGCTCTCCCCACGGAGCTCCGGTACTCTTTGTCAAGAAGAAAACTGGTGAACTCAGACTCTGTGTCAACTTCTGCGGCCTTAACAAAATCACTAAAAAGGACCGCTACCCACTTCCTCTCATATCCGACCTTCTTGACTCCATGCGTTCCGTGCGCATATATACCAAACTCGACCTCCGCCATGCCTACCATCTAGTCCGTATAGCCGACGGAGATGAATGGAAAACCACATTCCATACCCGCTATGGGTCTTTCGAATGGCATGTCATGCCATTTGGTCTTACCAATGCTCCCACGGCTTTCCAACGTTTCGTCAACGACATTTTCGCAGACATGCTCGATGTCTCTGTTGTCGTGTACCTTGACAATATCCTCATCTACTCCAACGATCCTGCGGAACACCGAAAGAATGTACGTGAAGTCCTACGCAGACTTCGAGCCAATGGGCTCTACTGCAAAGGTTCTAAATGCGAGTTCAATCGGGATTCCGTGGAATATCTAGGCTACATCCTCTCTCCTGAAGGCTTACGAATGGCTGAAGACAAAGTCAAAGCTATTGTTGACTGGCTGATCCCGCGGAAGGTCAAAGATATCCAATCATTTCTTGGTTTCGCTAATTTCTACCGCCGTTTCATCTACGAATACAGTGAGATTGTTCTACCCCTAACACGTCTTACACGCAAAGGTATTCCGTGGAAATTCGATGACAAATGCTTAGCAGCATTCAACAAGTTGAAACAGGCTTTCACTCATGCTCCTATCCTTACCCATTGGATTCCTGACCGTCAACTTGTCGTGGAAACCGATGCCTCCGACTACGCTATTGCCGCTATCCTCTCAATCTACCTTGATGATGGGGAAATTCACCCTATATCCTTCTTGTCCCGCAGTCTCCACGGAGCCGAACTCAACTATGATACCCATGATAAAGAGCTTCTCGCCATCTTTGAAGCATTTAAATACTGGCATCATTACCTCAAAGGCTCCGCGGAATCCATCAATGTCGTTACTGATCACAAAAACCTTGAGTACTTCTCTACTACCAAGGTCCTGACACGCCGACAAGTCTGCTGGTCCGAATTCCTTTCCCAATTCAACCTAGTTATCCGATTCTGTCCAGGAAAATTAGGTGGGAAACCGGACGCACTCACTAGACGATGGGACATCTACCCTAAAGAGGGGGATAGTCAATACGCTCAAGTCAATCCTCACAATTTCCGCCCTGTATTTACTCAAGAGCAACTCTCCGCTTCTCTCCGCGCTACTTTTCTTGAAGGTCCCATACTCTGCGCTAGCGCAATCATGGATGTAGACCAATTGCATTCTGATATCAAGCTCGCACAACTCACGGATTCCACGGCGACTGAAGGCTTCCGCCTTGCTTCGTCCCCTTCCAATCCTTCCCGGTGGTCTGTAGATGAGTCAGGAATACTCCGCCTTGACAATCGCATCTACGTCCCAGACTCCACGGACCTCCATCTTCGTGTCCTCCAAAACAATCATGACCACATCTTGGCAGGTCATTTCGGTCAAAACAGGACTCTCAAATTAGTCCGACGGAACTACACCTGGCCACAGATGCATGAATTCGTTCGCCACTACGTCAAATCCTGTACTACCTGTGGTCGCAACAAAACACCTAGACACCGTCCATTCGGCTTACTCAAACCCTTGCCTGTACCAGAACGACCATGGGATTCCATCTCCATGGACTTCATTGAACAGCTCCCGGAATCCAATGGATTCACCGCCATTCTTGTCGTTATCAACCGCGCAAGTAAACAAGCCATTTTCATTCCCACTCATGACACTGTCAATTCCTCGGAACTAGCTCAGCTCTTCGTCACCCATGTCTTCTCCAAGCATGGTGTCCCTAATCACATCACTTCTGACCGCGGCTCTGAATTTGTCTCCCAATTCACTCGCGCCCTAGCCAAATCCCTTGATATGGAGCTTCACTTCACTTCTGGTTACCATCCGGAAGCCGACGGACAAACTGAACGTGCTAACCAAACCCTTGAACAATACATCCGTATCTATTGTTCATACCAACAAGACAACTGGAATACCTTACTACCCATTGCCGAATTTGTGTACAACAATGCTCCGAACGCTTCCACCGGAATCTCTCCATTCTTTGCTAATAAGGGTTACCATCCTAACATCACGGTGTACCCTGAACGCGACATTGCCTCCGCCTGGGCCCGTGATTTCATAGTCAACCTCGACGATCTTCACCAATTCCTTAGAGACGAAATCACTCACGCTCAGTCTCGTTACAAACTCCAAGCGGACAAACGACGGTCCCCAGCTCCAGATTTCAAAGTAGGTGACAAGGTTTTCCTTAACTCCAAACACATCAGGACTACTCACCCTACTGTGAAATTCTCCGAGAAATTCCTCGGACCGTTCGATATCATCGCTCAGCCTGGATCCCATTCCTTCACGCTCAAACTTCCCGTGGACCTCCGTTCCATTCACCCTGTATTCCATGTCTCACAGTTGGAACCCATGGAAATCAATACCATTCCTAATCGCACCCAACCACCTCCACCTCCCGTGGAAGTCGACGGAGAAGAGCAATTCGAGATCGCACAGATTCTTGATTCCAAGCTTGACCGTCGGTTCCGCTGTCCACTCCTCTACCATGTGCAATGGTTGGGCTACGAAGGTACTGATGAAGAATTTGCCTGGATCCCCGCTACAGAGTTCTCCACGGAAGATTACATTGAAGACTTCCATCGTCATTACCCAGACAAACCAGGACCGTTATCCAAGGTCACCATTTGCAAGGTCTCAGTCAAGACCTCACCTATTTCTTCTTGATCAGCCATTCCATCGGTTCCCGTCGGAATCCGTCTCCCCAATTTCAAATTTGATTCTGGAAAACTATTGCAAATTCATTTCCTAATCAGGAACGGACTCCGTCAGACGCACTTCTTGACTTCACACTTATTCACACCAAATTCAAAAAACATCAACAAAATTCATCTACATTGTATGCCCCCCGGGTGCAATTGACTATCCATCTACTATCTACACATATCCATATAAAATATATACAAAGAGCTAGGCACTAAGCATCCGCGGAACTGCCGGCTTCTCCAACTTCTACCTCCTTTCCCTTTCCTTTAACCTCCCTCATCCACTCCACCATTTCAGGTACTCCTTCCGCCAAGGACTCCGGCGCCATTTCAGGCCTTGCCACCTCATTCGGATCCAACTCCCCATCGGAATCCTCCACCAAGAAATCATCGCCCCCCTTCAGGTACTCCTTCCACAGTACCCACTCAATACGCAGCCCTCCGAGGCAGTAAAACTGCGCGCGAGTCTCACGAAACCTCTTGCTGGCTGCGATCAGCTTCTCCAGCGCCCCCTCTCCACGGCTTCCGCACCAGTAGTCGATATTGGCAAGTTCAAATGGGTCCTGCCCATTGAACTCCGCGGAGGCCAGGTGGGCGTGGAACACCTGGGCGACATCTTGATCAATCCGCAGTCGCATGGCCCGACGGAGAGCCTCCAGAGTCGTGCCCTTCAAATCCTGCAGCTCCTTCAGCGAGGCCTCCCACTCCTCCGCGGACCCCGCCGGAACGAAATCCCTCAGATACTCTCCAGCGCTCCCCTCCTCAAAATCGTCAACAAGATCATCCACATGACCTCCGACGGACTCCAATTCCCTCTCCAGTTTCTCCATCCTCTCCTCCATGTCATCAAACCGGGCATGCAAGCTATGCAACAAGCCCACTACCTCCTCCATCGCCGTCGGCACCGCCTCATCCGCCCACATACATTTGGCCTTGCGGATTCGGCACTGCTCGCAGGACCTCATGGTGGCAGACATAACGCAACGGGCCCTGTCGGCCCTGCAGCGCCCACACTTATCTACAAAACATCGCCTCAGCACAATAAAATATTCACGAAGTCCACTTACCTTTTCTGTGGAATTCTCCACGTTCCACTGATCTCCCCTTAACTTTCTTGTTTGGCCGCTCCTCCGACGGCCCCGCACTCTGTTCATCACTCTCCTCCACCACCGGCTTTGAGACACGTTTTCGTTTCTTCGAAGGGCCTGCGGCCCCGACCGACATCGCCTTCGACTTGCCCTTCTCCTTTCGTTTTTTGCGCAGTTCTTCATGTGCCCACTCCTTCTTCACCTCTGCATCCTCCGCGGACTCCTCGTCATCCCCTTCCCCAGCCTGCACAGCAGCAGCAGCTGCGGCCTCCGCGGCCTCCCTCGCCAACGCGGTCTGCTCCCACAGCAGACGCTGTGTTCGCGCAGCCTCAGACTCTGCCTCAGCCAACCTTTTCTTCTCGGCCTCCACAGCCACTGCCTTTTCCTTCCTTTTCTTTTCCGCTGCCCTCTTCTCTGCAGCCACCCTGCGCTCCTCCACCTCCCTTGCCAATCGCTCCTCCTCTGCCTGCTTCTCCATGGCCTCCGCCTCCTTCTTCAACTTCAATTCTTCTAGTTTTTTCACCCGCTCTTGGGCCTTCCTCTGCGCAGCCTCCACGGCTGCCACGGCTTTTTCAGCCTTCAATTTTTCCGCCGCCCACACTTCATGGGACTCCACGGTGCTCTGATATGCTTCTTCCTCGACATCCCGACACTCGTAGAACTCCGCGAGTTCATCAACCTCAACATCCTCTGGCATCGCAGCCACCTCGTACGGTTCTGGGGTATTCGACCATCGGTATTGTGTGGGCATCGTAGTTGGCAACGAGGAGAGAAAAAAGCTAGATAACCTACCACCAAGATGGTGGTGGTAACAAGTCAAGAGGTGAAAATCATGTGATATCACACTCACAAATTCCACGTGGCACCCCCGGCCATCGGGATCTGCGCTCTTGAGGGCAAGAACGCTAAAGGGGGGATACTGTAACGATCATGCCACGGACTCCACGGACAACGTCCATCATCCACTCCACCGGCTCCAAGTCAATCATCGGAATCCGTCGGATTCCGAATCCCGGTTTCTATCTCATATTTCATATCGCTATTTCATTTACTTATTTCACATATGTCATTTATCACACCTAGATCCTGTCATGGTAGCAAGTAGGTGTTATATCGGAGTCCACAGAATACTCGACTCCTCTAGATACAGAACATTCCAGGTCATGTCACTCTAGCCATACCTACACTATTCCAGACCCCGACCTGTCGGACTCCGTCTTAGTATATAAGCTGTACATTTAGTAGTACATACCTCAGTTCGAATATCAACTTGGTTTAGCCCAATAACTCTCGTCCTCACTCTTCGGCCTTCAAGCCATAATCCACCTCTCTACGTCCGTGGACTCCGATAGCTGTTGGACTTAACCTTTGATCCTAGAGATCATAATCCCGCAGACTTCGTCCGTAATCCCTCTTTGGGCTTCGACCCAAGGGTGACATTGCTAATAGCTTCGCCAAGCCCCACGCACTCCGTGGAATCCACGGCATGCATTTCTCTCTCTTCATCCTATTGGCACGATCCTAACAGCACCCTTGAATGATATCTATCCTGGAGTCTGTGAATTTGCCTTACGAATTAAGCATACAGTTTTAGTGGTGCACAATTCCATCCTAGCAGCACAAGTCAAACAGACTCGAAATGCAAACCGCCATCGCCATGAGTGTCCGTTTGCCATGGGCAATTTAGCTTACATTTCAACACAGAACCTGACACTGCCAAAAGGTCTGGCCCACAAGTTAGCACCAAAATTCATTGGTCCGTATCGGCTACTGTCAGACTTCAGAAATAATTCATTTGAAGTTGACCTTCCTCCCAAGCTGAAGCATCATGGTGTACATCCAGTTTTCCATTTGTCACTATTGCGCATTCATGTCCAAAATGATGATGTTTTATTCCCAGGTCACTCCAACTTGACAGCTGGTCTCGCTGAGGCAAACGAGACTGTTGAATGGCAATTGAATCGCTTTGTGGCACACAAAGGCAGTGGGAAGGACTCCCTCTTCCAGGCTGAATGGTCGTCAGGTGATCTGACTTGGTTACCTCTGTCCAAGGCTGAAATTTTTTCATGCTTGCAGGATTATTTTGATATACTGGGTGTTCAAAATGCATCAGAACTGCCGTTGTCAAGACAGGAGTCGACGGAGGCATTTTTGGGTGCTATAGGCCTACCTTTGGAGAATATAAAAGGGTGTGCCACCATGGAATATTGCACCCCTCTGACCAACCCATACTCTTTGGAAATCAGTATGCCTGTCATCGTCCCCAGATTCACTCCCAAGAGTTCTGAAATCCTCATTGTCTCCACTGCAGGTGGTAGTTGGGCCTTACCTTGAGCATTGATTGTGATGTTCCTACATCACAACAAGTACTACCTCCGTGGTCACGACCGCAATCCTGATTGTGTACCTCCTTTGGATTACGAGTGTTTCCAGGTCTGCTGGAACTCACAATCAGGAACCACACAGTTCTTGGTGTTTGAAGAAGGAGGAGGCACGGTGGTGATCTGGAGTGATGAGAGTCCCACGATTGACGACTTCCTTCCTCCCCCCCTCCAGGAAATGCCCAGCTGAAGCTAGCAGCTATTCTAGAGTTTTCAAGTTGGCACAACATGAAGAGATTGCACTAGAGGCTGTCTTCAATCAAGTTGCCACAATTCAGAAGCAGCGCTCTAGTTCCCGTGCCATTTGACCTCCTGCTAACCATTCTCACAAGCGAAAGCGGTATTTTGAACATGGCCCCAAAACCAAGCCATCCAGCGTTGTGATGATTCATGAGGACTGCTGTTGAACCTAGAGACTCCTGCGGGCAGAAAACACAACCTGAATGGAAATGTAATTCTCCAACAGAATCTGAAGGCAGGTTCTTAGCAAGTCTAGTCAGGCACCTCCATGCAGTGACTGTATTATCCTAAGAGTGTAGCTTATTCAAGGCTACAAGGTGTTATGCTTTCGAATAACTGGTTCGAGAAGCAAGGTTGGTGCATGAAGCTGTTCCAGAAGTGAAGGAATGCGCAATGATGAGTGTTATGCAACTTGGGAGTGACCGGTTCAAGAAGCAAGGTAGGTGCACAAAGCTGTCCTAGGCAACAGGATGTTGTGGTTTTGAATAACTGGTTCGTGAAGGAATATTAGTCCGTGAAGTTGTTATTAAAAATGAAGGAAGTGCGCAAGTGTGGGTGTTATGCAACTCGGTAGCAGCTGGATTGAGAAGCAAAGTATGTGTGCGAAGCTTTTCTGGAAGGGAAGCGATGCGTGAACTTGAATGTATACTGAGTGGGGCAACCTATACGTGGTGCCGATTGGCATCTAACTCACTACGAGTTAAGTGGTGTTGTTTCCTAACTTCGGAAATGGTAGTACTAGGGTGTTAGTGGCTAAAGGGAGTCAATCCTAGCTGCAGATTGCTTCGCAAAGCGCACAGGTATGCAGTCGATCTTAATTCAATGAGAATGTCTTGCAAGGGTAACCAGTAAAGGTTTCCTAGCGAGGTTTATGAAGCTGAGGCAAGCACACAAAGTTATTGTTAACTTTTAGTGAGGGGAAGTTCACTAATTGTTATTCTCCAATGGAAAGCAGAGAACTCGGACTCGGTGTGTGTATGTGGTATGTAGGAGGTGTGGAAGACAAGGAACAAGTTTGCAAAGATGTTCTGGAGCTTGTCCTTTATGTGTCTCCTAGGATCTCTCTTGGTCTCCTCCATTTCGACTATTTACTGAGCTACCTTTATACTACTTGATAAATACTTGTATGTAAGCTACATTGGTCCTTGCCTGGTCGACGTGCAACACAAGTGAACTTGTTATGAAGCAATAGAGTATTATTAGCCATTGCTTACTACTGCTGTGTTGGAATCAGTCAGCAATCAGTTAGCAGCTGTGAGCTTCTAACTGTGCATTGCTGTGCATAGCATGTGCAAGTAACTGTGCATTGCTGCGCAAAGCTGATGCTGCATGAACTTCCTGAGTAATTCTGGGTGTTTTAAGCCTTCTTGCTTCGCGAAGCAAGCTGCCTTGGTAATATCTCGATGGCTGCTGACTGTAGCAATGAATAAGTTGGCTAACTTTGTCATTTAACTTGTGTAATTGTTGTGCAGCCATTCCAATTGATCCGGCATAGCCATAGGCTATTTCTGAGGTGTGTTTTAAATAGGATTGATGATCATGGTGCCTGTGGATCAAGGCTGTGCCTTGATATTAAATTTGAGGGGATGGAGTATCACTAGATCTTTGTAGATCTGTGAATGTATGAGCACACAGAGCCACAAGGCTCATCACTGCCCCGCATTTGTCTGCACTTCGCCTACTATCCCTCCTTCCACACCGTTGCCTATGCCTTCAATACCTTCTACCACACCAGTTACTCTCGCCACAGGTGCCTCTCCATCCAACATGCCATTCCGAGTCCTATGTATATAGGTAATCGGTCCTTATAGAGGATCGGCCACTTAAAATGATTCCTTCGGTGATTGCCGAACTTGCTGCATGAGCCCAACCATGGGAAAAATGAAAAAGATTCATCAATATCCTGGGAATCTTTTACTTTTCTTAGTGTTTTTGTTCAGCCGATCAGAATTAATCATCCATTGGGTGAAATTTGTTCCGGTTCCTTTGTTTTTGGCTGTTCAGATTTCCTGTCCGTCTCCTATGACATTTGTTCACTTTCTGTTGTGTTTTGCATTGTCTCCTGCTATTCTTACAATGACTGATTATATTCTTGCCTGTATGTTCTTATTTATTTAAGGAAAACATGTCTGTTTCTGATCCTATTGAGGTTCCATCCACCAGCAATTCAGACATACAGAAACCTATCAAGTTGCAAGATATACCTCCTTATAATAATACAGAATTACCAGTAATAACAGAAAATCTTGTACCTAAGGGTTGTAAATGGTATAATAATAGCTGTGCATATGATGCTGTATTGTTTGTATTATTTAATATATGGAGTTCAAATCTAGATGTGTATTCTGTTCTGTTCACACAAATGAATACAGAATAGCTGGGTTTACTTGTAGGTTCATTTAAAAAGCATGCAGCAAATGAATACACTTTAGAAGAGGTAAGAGATTTTTTCCATCATAAATTGTGTAACATGTATTCAAATGTATTTGTATTTGGGCAGAAAACAAGTGTGGAAGCAATTGTAAGCAAACTATTTGTAAACTCAACCATATTCAACAAATTAATAGTAGAATGTTCTAATCTGCACAATATTAGTGTAATTGAATTGTTCAATTGTTCTATCATACCTCCTCGCAATGGCAACACATCAAAGCAGCAAACTATTCAAGAGTACCTGGATGTCAGCTCAAACAAGACACTAAAACAGAGATGTACATATTGTTATGCACCTGTTTACAAAATGACTTATTTGAATCTGCCCCACCATTGCTAGCAGTGTTAGTATCATCCAGTAATACACCTGCAGACCCCCATATTGAACTTCAGATACACAGTCAAAAATTGAGATATAATTTACAAGGCATAATATATTTTGGACACACTCATTTCACTGCACAGTATATAGATAACAAACATAATGCATGGTTCCATGATGGATTGACCCTGGAACATAATGCAAAGTATGAAGGCAATATCCATGAAATTGATTTAGCTGATGGACCTAATGATCAAATACCTGAATTGTACATATACACCATTCAAATGTAAACATAGTTATACAGACATACACTTACAACATAATATATATAATACCATAACATATGATTAAATTCCAATATCATGTATACACTGCAACATAGATGTGATAAAAATTAAGACCATAGGACTCGGATAATGCCACACAAATGTGATGGCCCTCAACAACTAGTCCCCTATATTCGTGTTCGATCCGGAACCGGTCACCATGCCTGCCATGGCGATGGACACAATTTCTCATGCTTCAGTTTCTACTGTTAACCCCTCCGATCTGTTCCCCCAGCCGGTGGAAGACATCACGATGGATGAGATGGCTGCATTGCCGGGCATGGGCCCGGATGTTGACGAGTTGTTCAATTTTGATGATGAAATCAGTGCAAATGCCGACTACGTCTTGATCTAATTGGCGCTTGCCCCTGCAAGGCGCCGGAGGGCGTGTGTAACCCTCGACAGACGGTCGACCCTCCCATGACTCTTTACTATGCCGATATTAAAATGTTAGATTACTATTCAAGCTTATGTCTACTACTTATCTATGCCCCTATGCCTCTTCATTTATCCCTTATCTATTTCATATCCCTACCTACAGTATATAAACCCCTTCTCTGTAGTAGATAGTTGGACTTTTCTCGAATCGAAGTATCACTTACCTGGTCTGTCTTCGCTCGACTAAGGTCCACGCGTGACGGAACTGTGACTTGTCGCACTTACGTTACACGTATATGGTATGGCGCGCAGCCCTACTCGCTTTGATTTTGTGTCTCTATCGCTCAAAACTCATTTTAGAATCTGCAGGTAAGTATTTTGAAGCTTCCCTCTTTGCCCTCTCCTTTCTCTCCCTTTTTTCTTTTTCTTTTTCTTTTTCTTCCATTTTTAAATTTTCTCCAGACCGGCCCACAAGCATCAGTAGCGAGCCTCTTCCTTCTCAGGCTCTTCCTCGTCGCTTTGGATCGGGGGCCTTAGCCAGACAATGCCTCACATGACTAAAGGGAATTAACCCCTATGAACTGTTCATCCCTTATCCTGGTCCCACCAGCACCATGGCCGCCCCATGTCCTGCCAACATCAGAGAATTTCTATCCTTCCTTCCCGCCCGACCGGAGCTGCACCCAAATGCGAGATATTCGACCTCAACTGCCCCATATAGCGCCCAAAACGTCGCCCCTCCAGAAAAGCGTCCCCTCTACTGTCGACCATATCCTGAAATGCTTCCTGAGCTGAAAAAGTTCCTCGATGGAGTGGTCACTGACCTTGGAATTGGTGATATCTCTTGTCAGTTTATGCAGCCGGAGTTGACACGTATGAGGCTGATATCTTTCTTGGTCGAGGCCCATGTGAGCTTGTATACCAGCCACAGCGTTGCAGCAATAGAGCCCATCGTTCAAACCATTGCTAAGGCTGCAGGGCTCCAGGGTAGCATCGCTTTGCGCTATGATCCTGTCGGTGAAACCGTTTATTCCCAACGAGGCGACGTTAATATCATCGTGGAACAACAAGAGTGGTTCAAGAATGAACTAGTTCGGAAGCAGCGCGTCCTAGTTTGTTCCGACGAGGATAGAGCATATTCGGTTTTACTTTCAAAGGCGGAGTCTCTCAGTAGTCCGCTCAAACTTGATGCCACTAAGGAGCAAACTAATGCCAAAGCCATGGCCGTGAAGGTAAGCCTTCACTTAGCATCTAACTACAGTGCCACCTTACACAATGTAGCTCGCGTTGCAGATGGTTACTGCAGGCGCGGACTATGGTTTTTTTTTTGGTGGATTCATTGCGATCGTAGCACCGCTCGGTGAATCTCCTCACCGCTCGGTCTTGTAGTTAACTTATCAGTCGTTCATAGTACACTCCACAGATCCCTCTCATCCAGGCACTATTCTACTCCTCTCGCCAGTTTTTAAACTTCAGAACGAGACTCTCCCGGATCCACATCAAACCAAACTGCTCACGCCGTTTCAGGCTAACATACCAACCGAGCCATTTCTTGCAATACTCGTCGCCATCCTCTGCTCCAATATGTTGCCGCAACACCGCATCAAGAGTCCAACACATGATCTCTGCCAGCCGTTGACACTAGGCTCAATACCAGATGAAGATGAGACTGAGGACGACGTTGAAGGTGCCGATGATAACGAAGAAGACACCGGCGGGTCAAGTGATATACCTATGATTGATCTCCAAGTCGCAGCCAATGCTGTACGTGTTCCATTTACAGACAGTCGAAGATACTGATACATGTTGTTAGATGATATTGCATTATCCGTGGTTGAAGTGTAGCGACATCCACCGCATTTCTGTCATTGACCCTCCGAACATCCCACCAGCAAAGAGCCTCACTCCCTTGAAGAGAAGTTCATCGTTATTGAAGTCGCAGTACCTACTTCAAGCTCCTCGCTTTCCATCTACAAATGTTGACGTGGTGACTCTCGTAGACGAGATCAGGATTAGTCGATGGAGCAGTGTATGGAAATGCCGTGTCGAAGGTGACGCCAAGTTGCGCATCATGAAGCTTGTGGGACGAGTTCACGTTTCTATGGTTTTGCGTGAGCTTTACATGTATGAAGTGGCCCTCAAGAACTGTCCCCTCATCCCCGTGTGTTACGGAGTGTTCCAAAGACCTGATGGTGGCTGGTTTGGATTTTTGCTCGAGGATGTGGGGGACAACCTAGAGGAGGCTTATGGTATGGACTGGAGCGATATAAAGAGGGGCGTGAGCGCAACGGAATGGTGAGGCATCTCATCGTGTCTTGCGAGCCCAATTGGATAACCCAGACCTTTTAGGCAGAAACTTATTGATTCGGTCTTCGAACTGCACTCTTTGGGTGTTATGCATGGTGATCTTGAACCACGGAACGTGGCGCAGACTGTGGACGGCTTCAAGTTCTTTGATTTTGGACGGTCGAAGTTGCACGTTTGCCAGCGGGATAATTGTGGGGAATTGCAAGATTTGTTGGAAGTCTACTAGCGAGTCCCTGGAGAGTATGTACATGGTTTGATGGTTTGCCTAGTGATGGAACCCATAATGTATCCGTCTGGGTTATGGACAGTGATTTGTACTTTTGGTAAAAGCTCTTGCCCTTCAAGGAAAAAGAATACGAAATAATGTAAGCAACATGTTGTATCAACACATCGAAAGGTTTGCCAGCTGCGGCGCTCATGGGCGAGGAAAGACTGCTGGTTGAAGGCAGGATGAGGAGGGTTTAGCTAGCTGCATCAAGATGGTGGCAATTGGGGGACGTGTGCTGGCGACTGCGAGGAGTGCAACGACGACAAAATTTCCAATTGATTCACTGGAGTTTTGTCGCCTTGAGTATTTGGAATCCTGCAAGTCAATTCGCATCAACTTGTTACTCATTACAGTCATGTCATTTAGTGGCTATGGATGCTACTTTTTGACGTTCACAACCTCTTCCGGTAAGTGAACCGTGAAAACTCGCCCATTCCAGATTCCGAAAACAATAAGTGATCCCTTGGTGTCAAAGCTTCGAAGTCTGAACTCGAGCGGTAACCTCCATACGGTGACCGACTTGGCCTCAGATACCTGGATCTTAACTAGATTTGCACCATCTGGATCCACAAGGTCCAGAGAATGGGAAGTATCAGACGTTACAACCTTAACCCAAGGTGAATCCGCCGCCTCTGGCTTCTGCCATTCCTGTCGTGTCTCCGCATCCAAAAGAGTGATATGCTTGACAAGCTTCTGCTTTTTATCACTTGGAGCGTCGCCCTTCTCATCCGTGTCTCTGCTTGGGGATTGCGCATCGCCTGGGCTATCATCGTCGTCCTCGGCATCATCCTCTCTCTTGTCTCTCACAGACCCATCCTCGCTGAATACCGCATTTCTATTGTATTCATCCATTGCCAACTCCTTGCCAGTAATCGTGTCCCAGAATTTTGTCGAATCTTGTCTCCAGGAACGTACAAGTAGCCTGTCAGGTGAAAACTGGACCTTATACGGTGGTCGATCGTGTCTCCGATGAGTCTTTCTCGCTATATTCCCGACTGTGGTCGCATCCCAAATCTGCACGTTGTTCAGAAGTGCACCGGAGGCAAGCCTTGACCCATCGCTGGAGAAGGCAATTGCAGAGACGGCATTAAAGTTGCCTTCCAACGAAACCCGCTCTTTGCCAGACGTGACATCCCATAATCTCATTGTTCCGTCAACGGAAGTTGAAACCACAATTGTACCGTGCGGGTCCATGCCTAACGGTTGGTATTCAAGTGTATTCTCCGCCATCACGACTTGTAGTGCATCCCCTGTAAGTGCGTTCCATGTCCGGATTGTACCATCCTCCGAGCTGGATATAATCTTGTCACAATCACCATACTGCAATGCTGTAACTTCGTCCGAATGCCCCTTCAAACTCGTCAGCTCTTTGCCAGAGACTGTCTCCCATATTGAAATGGTTCCATCACCGGCGCCTGCTGCAAAACTAGAGCCATCTAGTGAAAAGTCGATAGAGCGGAAGAATCGGGCAACGTCCCTTTTCTTGAGAGAGGGACCCTTCAAGGCAGAAAACTTTTGCCTTCGCCGAGCCAAATCTATCACACACAATCTCCCATCCTCAGATCCCAGAACGGCAAACTTCCCTTGTCTACTAAAAGCTGCACGAGTGAATGGCAGGGGACGAAAAGTCCTGGTTATTGAATTGTCATCCAAGTCCACGCCTGTCAGATTAAGGAGGGTGTTAGAAAGATGTAAACCCTTTGAAGTAGAAGTGACGGAGTCATCAGCAATAGTTTGCGATTTTGATGCGTCGGTCTGTGCTCCAACCTGCTCTGCCCCAGCAGTGCCATCTGTAGGCAACCTTGTGAAGGTTTCATGGGTACCGAATTGTCCAGATACTGTAGCCCACTCAGCTCGCTTCAGTTCCGATATAACCTTCCCTGTCGTACTGTCCAAGGTCCATAGAGTTCCTGTTGTTGATGCGGACAAAATTATCTCGCCATTCTGCAGGAATTCTACGAAACTTCCTCCATCGATCTCCAAGGCTGGCACAGCTTCGACACCGGTCGCTGTATCCCAGAGTCGCAGAAGGTATTCATCGGTCCGAAACCTGCCACCCCCGCTGGTTATTATCTTGGATCCATCTGGCGAAAAAGCCAGTGACTGGACCGTTCGGTCCAGGCGTTCAAACACCCGTAAGGATGGCGACCACCACTTCTGATAGCCGCCAAGCACGGTAGGTAAACGGTCACTGTGAAAGAGTCTGTATATCTTGCTGTTGACGGGTGCAAAAGGCAACGCTGCCAGGTAAACCAAAACCGGATGTTCGGCAATAGTAGCTGAAAAGAATCCGGCGAATCGTGCAGCGTCATATAGCAATTCAAGTAAACTTTTGTTGGCAGGTTTATATTTCTATGGGAGTCCAATGGCTATGGTTAATGTGCAGCTATGCAAATGGAACGAGACTTACTGTCACCCAGACATAGAGTTGATCAAGCATGCTAGCAGCGTTTCGGGACCTTCCTAATATGCTCATCGCCTCCAGCCAGTGTAGAATATGCTTCATCATGAATTTCAACAAGTCACCATCGAATCCTTGCGGGCAAGAGACCATCTCACATGTATGTGCAATCCAATATGTGCAAGCATATGTCACAGTTTCATCAAGCAACTGACCATCTCGGGGATCATCTAACGTCAAACAACAGAATTTATCTCCGAAAGCGTGCGCCAGAATCGGAATACATTTCTGTGCAAGTTGGGCATTGTGTCCGGTGAGATCAATGAACCAGGGCCCATCGTTACACTTCCTGTCACACTTTGGGCTGCATTTCTCTATGCACCGATCTTTACACCTTGTCAGATTGGACAGATAGTCGCGGAAAGAGACATGAAGGATGCGGACTGGATTCGCACTGCCATCATGGTGAAGGACGCTTCCAAGCCTGGATATGACTCCTATGGATTTGAGATTCAAAATCTGGTCTATCGCATCTGGTGAAAGAGGTGTCTTCGCAGTGAGAATGAGACCCAAGACATTGCAGCCATCCTTCTTGAAACGAGTTTTGTTCCAGTGTCCAGCAGATATAAGAGCTTTGACGTAGAGAACATCTAGGGCCTCTTCTGCAACTTCATATACCTGTCCATCCACCAACTCACCTAGCAGTTCCACCGGATTGTACTCGTCAATATACTTGCATGCAGTAGAGGCCCAGATGAATAAGCCAGCAGCTCGTTCGACGAGAGCGCCAATCTTATGATCTTCTGGCCACTCCCCTGGCAAATAATTGCGTTTCCCAATCTCGGTTAACTGACGGCGAATATAGACATATATATCTGAAGTCTCGGTGAATAGTTCACGGATATGAATGTGCCTCGGCACACGAAATGCAGCGTCTATATCACGGGCAACACGACTGGTGACTATGATTCGGACGAAAGGCGGAAGGTGTGCAAAATCGACCGCAAAAAGCTTTATCAATTGCTGTCGATCATGGTCGCCCTCGGTACCACACTCATCGAAGGCGTCGATGACAATAACGATGGGTCCTTCTTGAGACAACGACTGGGACGACCGCAGTGGCTGTAGAAGCAGCTCATCAAACTGAGCATCAAGTTGCATACAAGAAATATGGGCATTTGAACTGGTTGCTTTAATGACCTGATCCTGAATCCGTTGGTCGAATCGACTGAGCTCCCATGCCAATGTTCGGATGACAGTCAAGGGATGGCTTTGTGAAAGGCTGCTCCTGTAGAGGCAGCCTCACTGGAATGACTTACGAGATCCAAGAGAACAGGAACGGGGTATATTGTGAAGACAAGCGTACAGGCGGTAAGTAGGAAAGCAGCGTGAAAGTGAGAGGGAAGGAAGAAGAGAGAAAGATAGTAAGGCTACCTACGTGTCGACGTATATATATATAATCTATATATATCTTGCTGGTCATGCCGAGCTGTCCGATCTGTTCCCGCGTGGGTCCTGCGGTGCTATATGCGTGCGTTCGGTGTCGTCGTTGTAAGCTATGCTTACACTCTCCCCATCCCCGAGAAGAGCGGCGGTACTAGCAGGGTCGAAGCGAAATTTCTCGCGGAGCCAGACATCAAGAGCTTCGCAGTCTTCAAGTTCGCGTCGAGGCAACCATTCGTCGTGTGAGTCAGGGAACCCGACCCAGTGTACAAGGTATTGGAAACCACGGCCGCGGCATCGTTCATCCACAATCTTATCAATTAGCTGTTCCTCCATCCCATCTTCTGTTACTACAGGAGCAGGCCGGGGCGCATCTCGATGAGGAAAGAGACCAGGGTCGTTCTCCAAATATTGTCGTAACTTGGAGACATGGAACGTGTTGAAGCGAGAGGGAGAGTTGGGCATATCTAGAGTGTACGAAGACAGATCGTGGTTAGCATGGGTAACGTAGTAAGGACCGTCAAATCTGGGCATGAATTTGGCCACTCTGTCTGATTGGCTCTGTGCGTAGTCTCGTCTACGATGGAAAGTATTCAGTAGTACACGGTCTCCAATGACTGGCTTAAAATCAGGAGTACGATGGCGGTTCGCTTGATGAGCCATGTTTACCTTTGCAGAGATCAGGTTGTCAGCCGCTGTCTGAGTATCGAGTAGAAGTTTTGCAATCAGTTCTGCAGCACGAATATCCTCCTCAGGGATCGTCGTCGGGAAAGAAAGTGGTACCAAGGGTGGAATTAAACGAGGCAAACGGCCCAAATGCAAGTGGAAACCAGAGAATCCAGTGGACGAGTTTATAGTGTTCATCATATTAAAACGTATCCTTGGGAGGGCCGCAACCCAGCCCTTCTGAGCACGATCGACATGGTAACGGATGGACTGTATAATCGTTTTATTAGAGCGCTCAGACGATCCGTCTGTTTCAGGATGAAAAGAAGAGGACATAGCAAGTTTGACACCGGTAAGTTTGTGAAGCGCACGCCAGAACTTTGAAATGAACAGTTTATCACGATCTGATATGATTTCGAGGGGTAACCCATTTTCGCAATACCAATTGTCGAAGAAAAGTTGTGCCATCCCTTCCGCAGAGAGGTTCGTACGGCAAGGTACGATACGTACATCAGCGCCTAATCGATCTGTGAACGTTGCCAAACAATTAAATCCAGAATCCTCTGGTAGGGGGCCAACAAAATCGATGGCCACGCTGTCTCCATGCTTATCGGGTACAGGTAACGGGTGAAGAGGGCCAGGGACCTTTGTCGTTCTAGACTTATTGCGCTGGCATGCCTCGCATGAAGGGATATAAGAGTTCTCGAGATCACGACGCATATTTGGCCAGTAGTAACCATCACGTAGAGCACCATAAGCCTTATCTGCTCCAAAATGGCCCAAGGAGTCATGTGCAAGGCGGAAGAGTTGTTCGCGTACATTGCCAGAACGAGGAATAAGCAGTCGGTCACCAATGTACCACAGGTCATTGACATTCTGTACATTTGGTAATATCTTTTCACCCAAAACAAATTTCTTGCAAAAGTCGTCAGTGAGGTATCCAGCACGTATTTCCTTCAGGATCTTCTCATCCGCTGCAATCAGGAGCTTGGATTGCATGAGGGGAGCAACATTAATGGGAACAGGGGAACGACCAGCCTCAAGCCAAGATTTCCAACAGTCAATCTCTGAAGGGTCAATGTCAGTGACAATTTCTGCAGGGTTGTCTGGTAGTCGAGAGAGAGCATCGGCAACAGTATTGTCCTCGCCACGAATATAATTGATGGTCATGTCAAACTGTGCCATCTCTTCCATCCAACGAGCCTGTCGTCGTGATAAGGCCTTCTGGGTCTGAAAGTTCTCAAGAGTACGATGATCTGTGAAAACTTGGAACTGGTTGCCAAGGAGGTCAGCACGCCATTTCTTTAAGGCACAAACAATTCCGAGAAGCTCCTTTTCATGCACAGGGTAGTGCAGCTGAGCACCTTTCAGTTGCATCGAATCATAAGCCACAGGCCTTGCTGTTTCCCAAGTGGGACCCCAAGACAATACAGCACCAGTTCGTTTGTCACTAGCATCAGTGGTGACAAAAATTTTGTTCTCCCCAGGGTTCAGGTGGTCAATAACTGTAAGGCAATCAGCCAAAACAACGAGCTTCTTGATTGCGTCAAAAGCAGTCTGATGCTCATCCGTCCACTTGACAGGAATATTGTTCTTGACCCCAGTCAAAGGCGTCAAGACAGCAGTGAACTCAGCCAGGTTCTGCAAGAAAGTAGCCAAATACCGCACAAGGCCTAAGAAGGCTCTAACGTCACCAGCAGTTTTGGGTACAGCCCAGTTTAATATGCGAACGACCTTGGAATTATCAGGCTCAATGCCTTTGATGGAAATTTTGTGACCGAGGAACTTCAGTTCATAGCGAAAGAACTCTGATTTCTTAGCATTGCAGTACAACTTCTCTTTACGTAGACATTCAAGTATCAGGTGGACATGTTCTTGATGTTCTTCAAGTGACTGGGACCAAATGATGATATCATCAAGATAGATGTGGCAGATCTTTCCGATGTGATCGCGCAGTGCATCGTTAACACGTCTCTGATGTACTGAGGGCGAGTTCTTCATTCCTTGTGGCATTACTGTCCATTCGTACAAGCCAAAGGGCATAGACACCGCTGTAAGGGGAATACTGTCTGGGTGCATCCGAGTATGGAAGAAGCTGTCGGTCATATCGAGCTTACTCCAAATTTTACCATTACCAGCATCAGCAAGTATGTCATCAATGCGGTGTAGCGGATATTTATCGGTTACAATGTTTGCATTCAGTTCACGGTAATCATTTACCCAACGAGGGAGCACAGTTGTATCAGGCTTAGGGATGAGGAATGCAGGGGACGCATGAGGAGAAGAAGATTCACGAATCCTTCCCGCATCCAAGTGCTGTTTGATCAACATCTGCCAAGCGGCGCGGAATTTTCGAGGACAGGCATACGAACAGGAAGTGATTGTTTTCTCAGCGTTTTTGAGTTCAATCTTACAGGTAACTTTGTCAGGCATTTCATCGACATGTGGCAAAGGTTGGAATATGTCCTTGTATGTCTTCTTAACGTCAATCTCTAGTTTGCTGCAATGATCAATCAATGCTAAGCATTCAATTCTTTCATGGATGGCAGCAATAATATCGAAAGGTTTGATGGGCTCACAGCGAGCATCAATTGAATCACGTATGGATTTACAACGTGTGGTAAGTTCAATACGAAGTGCAGAAATATTTTTGCGTGTAGTTAACAATGAATCTTTCAAGCTAGGACAAGGAGGTGGTGGCGGTGGTGGACGAACAGGGTGTAACAGGTCAAAGCCAGACGGTTCATGTATCGCAGACCTACGAGTGGAGCTGATAGTAATATCGTTATAGGATAAGAATGGCAGGCCGAGAATGATATCCGTACAAAGTCCTGGAGCTATAATGGCACGTGTAGATCGAGCGGAAAACAAGTTATCAGCGTCGTGGAGCTGTAGTAAAACATACTCAGTCAAAGCAGACTTAGACGAAGCAGATGGCAGGGCAGTATCAATTGTTATCGGTGTATGTAGACGGCATTTTCGAAGTCCCGATTGAATCACGATCTCCGGTCTGATAAGGACAAAGGGTGAACCAATGTCAAGCATAGCCGTAACAGGGACACGGGCGAGATCAGAGGACAAGTTATGGTCTGAGAGGGTGCAATGCCAGAGCAAATGTGCTTCAGCGAGGGGAGAAGAATCACTGTCAGGCGAACTAACAGGAAGGGCACCAACATGGGCCTCGCCTTTGTGGGAAGTGTAGGACATGGTAGCCATGGTAAGTTTGGGAAAGGAGTCCACGTTGCCGTATTTGAGAGAGGTTCAAATGATGTACAACGTTTGGTTCGAATTTTGAGGGATCAATGGGCGAGAATTCTGCCAGCGGTTCGAGTTCAAAAGTACTAGCGAAGAGCGAGTTCAAAGGGATCAAAGGACGAGGTATTCGAGTTCAAAAGATAGCGAAGGGCGAGTTCGAAGAGTTCTACATTCGGTTAGCGCCCCGTTCGATGTTCAAAAAAAAAGTGAAAGGCTGCTCCTGTAGAGGCAGCCTCACTGGAATGACTTACGAGATCCAAGAGAACAGGAACGGGGTATATTGTGAAGACAAGCGTACAGGCGGTAAGTAGGAAAGCAGCGTGAAAGTGAGAGGGAAGGAAGAAGAGAGAAAGATAGTAAGGCTACCTACGTGTCGACGTATATATATATAATCTATATATATCTTGCTGGTCATGCCGAGCTGTCCGATCTGTTCCCGCGTGGGTCCTGCGGTGCTATATGCGTGCGTTCGGTGTCGTCGTTGTGAGCTATGCTTACACTTTGCTCCTTTGTATCACGACTAAAGAAGATAAAAGCCCCGAGACGGTTGAGCTTAGCGAAATAGTTGGCAATACTAGTCGCCAAGGTACTTTTGCCTGAACCGGCAAGTCCATACAACCACAGGACTTTGGTTTGGTCCCCTGAAGCATCAAAAACCCAGTTTGTAACGGTTTTAATGACTTCCAGACGCGTATCGGGCTGGCAGCGCATTCGTCCTGCCCAGTCGTGCTTGACTGGATTTAACCTTTCACGTAGCACTACTGTTACATCAGTTTCCAGCAAACTGATTGTATTTTGGTTTCACTGACCAAGTTCTTCAACCCTTGAGTGAATTCTGAGTGAGACAAGAGTGGTTTGCAGCTCGAGGCCAGTATCCAATGAGGTTGCGAGATCAGAGAATGCATTCTCGAACTCTGTTATCTTTTTATCCACGCTTGATATCAGGGCATCCGTAGTTCTGCCTGGACGAGAGTCAGTTCATTACCAATCATATAATTCTCGGACAAACCCATAAACCCATGACCAGCATACTCCTCATTCATACCCTTCCTCTATTTCCATTCCATGAAAACCTTTCCTCCATGGATCTCTTTTCCGTCGCAAAGCTACTGCGCTACGACGAAGGGGGACTGTTCGCAAGGCTGTCATGCCGCGACCTCTCCATCCAACCTTGCCATAGAATGGAAGGGAGGATAAAAATATAAAAATAAAAATAAAAAGCTTTTCCGTTGCAAAGCTGCTGCGCTACGACGAAGGGGGACTGTTCGCAAGGCTGCCATGCCGCGACCTCTCCATCCAACCTTGCCATAGAATGGAAGGGAGGATAGCTAAAAAAGTTAAAAAGCCATCGAGCTACGACACAGGCACTCGACTGTGATGATTTTCCACCGCGAACCCGTCACACCATAGCGTGTGCGTCTCTCCCGTCGCAAGGCTCTCACGCCTCGACGAAGGGGGTTTGGTCGCTCGGTAACTGTGCCGTGACCTCCCCGCTATTCCTTGCGTTTCTTGACAGGACTACGAGTCCTTCCTTATGCATGTACATCTCGTGGGCACATGCCAATGGTGGTTTGATGCAGATAGTGGTTGTTTGCGCTCGTCTAGCCGTGCAACCTGGGTGTCGTTGGTCCGTGCACAATTTCTCACGTGTCTTCCTGATTGATTTCACCACGGACGGCCATGTCTTCTTCCTGGTCTCACCCACCTGCCAATGCCATCGTTCCGCCCCGCTCTCCATGTCTCATGCTTAGGGGTACTGAATACGAGTTGTCGCATGACCATGCTCTCCATGGGACACATGGCCACTGTAATACAATCGCTGCTGGCTGACAGATATTGCTCATGCACTGCAGAGTCTTTACCACCCCATCAATGTTTGCCTCGACAATCTCTGTGATCCTGACTGGGTAGTGGCACTTGTCTTAGAGGTGGATGCATTGTGGAAGACAGAAGTGGTGGATGAGATGACTGGATCAACAACGACTGCCCTCCTTTTGGGACTGTAATGGTGCGCTCACAGTGTTTCGCTCTTACCTCAATGTTCGCATCTCTGCTCATCACATTGCTTTGACACGGGCCCTCACCGCTACTCACCAGCTTGCTATCAAGCATGGAAAGTGGCATGGGATCGGTAAGGAATGGTGTCTGTGTAGGATGTGCTCGAACGATGTCGACGATGTCCCACATGTTCTCTTCTTATGCCCATTCCCACCTGTGGACTTGATACGTGGACCATTCTTGTCCTCTGTGTGGGGGCATTATACCAGTTGGAAGGTGACAGTGCGATCCCCGACGCACCTCCTTCTACTTCTTGTGGGGATGGATGACCTGGTGGACACTATGGCGCGCTTCGTCCATGAGTTATTGACGCTTTGGGAGTCTGTGCCCCTGCTTCTCAATCACCAATCTACTGCCGAGGCCGTGAGGGAGTACTCATGAGGGGGCTTGACCATAGCGGCAGAGCGTAGATTTGGTTCGGCTCCGTAGCAGTTGTACTTGTAGCTTAGTTATACTACGGATACCCTTAGTTACTGGCTAGTTTCAATGTACAGTCGGGGAGGCTGTAGTACGGGCGCCGGTACGCTTCTGATAAGGAGCACCATCGGCTAATAAAATCTCCTTCCTTCCTGAACAAAACCAACACACTCGATCGTCTGTCTCAATATGAGCTGCACAACACTTTCCAGGGTGCTATGAATATTCATAGACTCGAGTGGAGCCACGAAGGAGTATAGTCTCTTCATCTTGTCAATGAGACCGACTATTCTGGTATCACGATCGAGCTGCGTATCCACGACCTTTAAGGAAAACGCATTTGAACAGCAGCGTTTGAGAGGAATATCGAACTTACTTTGTATACGGAGGATACAATCTTCCAGGCTGTATGTACGTAGGGGTGAATCTAAGAGTCAATTACCCTAAAGGATCAAGCAGTCAAAGCGTTCAGCATACCGTCGAGAAAGAGTCAACGAATCCCACAAGCTTCTCTAAAGACCTTATGATCTCTTTGAACGAATTTGAGACTGTAGAAACGTCATCTGCGTGGGAAATCTGATCCACGGCCCCATCAACATCGGCAAGAGCAGCTGAAGCTGTCTGTCTCTGCACAGAGATAGTGATAGATCCGTTCGGAGTTAAAGGCAATACGACGTCTATAAGCTGAGTCAATGCTACATCATGCAGAAGGTGATACACCAAATACCTGGCGAAGGTAACCCCAATAGCGCGCTAACTGGACGTTCAGTACGGCCCAGAACGACCTTGCGTCCAATAGAGAATATGCCATCGTCGACGACTTCGAAAGAAAGGATCGAAGACATTTCAACTTCAATCCTACATATCACATGGGATCATCGATATATCATGTAGAACATGGAACAGCGTACAAGGTCAATCGCTTCTGCCAGACCGGATCTGTAGAGTGCGTGATGACTGGGGTGCGCGAGAGAGCCGTGTTTGCAGCTTTGATTTGAGCATATGCGTTGGGTTTTCTCTTCCATGCACTCCGGATAGAAAGTTCATTAGCCTTTATGACTACCATGTAAAGCCGTAAGATAATGGGATTGATCAGCGATAGACTTGTGGAAGATAACGCACTTGTAAGACTAAGGCTTAGCAACTGGCTGGTTGTTGCGGCTCCGTCGTGGTGGCATCCCTCCATCGCGTTCATTAGGAAAGTGCACTACTGCCCCCGAGGCTATATCTGTTCTCATCGGATACATGAGGCCAACTCCGATCCGGCAACATTAAAACATACAAGGAGGCTCAAGGTGTTAGAGGACATTTAAGGTGTTCAGAGAACATTCAAGGTGCCAGAGAACTAATAGCTGTAAACCGCAGATGATAGTGGAAGGTGCAACAGGATAATGCTTTTAAGCTGAATGACACTTGTTATGGAGGGAGAGAAATAGGCGACGTGGAAACCGCTTTACGCTTCCCAAAATCTCTTACGCTGAGACCGATAGCGAAGAGTTATTATGCAGGTGGAGTCGAAACTGCATAGGCAAGAATTACAGCGGGGTATCCTATTCTGAATAACACGTATTATTAGACGAACACTTGTAGGAGAGAACAGGCGCACATGTTTCGAATAGAGTATCCAGTATCCACGAGCAGAGAAAAACCCATCATCAGAATCCACTATCACTCCTACGGACACTGCTGCCAGGTATGGGTGAGGGTGACTGTGGCACACTAACCTCCCCATTGACGATATCCTGTATCGACGCTTCAAGCACATCGACTCGACTAGACATTTGTGTCACTGTAAAGGCAAGAAAAGACTTATTAGAACGTTCACGAAAAAAAAAACAATGAACTGCTACGAACTTCGATCAAGGATTTGCGTGGACATCTCGTTGAACTTTGAGTCCAACTGCTCTAGTAGGATCTTAACCTAGAGTCATTTGTGCGTCAGAAGCAAGCATTGGTCATCGAGTCTCACTCACGAAGGCGGTAAGGTCATGAGGGCTTGATATGTCACCAATGCCAGAAGGTTTTGAGCTGGCGTGCTTGGTGGTGACAGGGGTTCGGGTTTCATCGTTGTCGTTGTCAGACTGTTTAGCCGGGGTAGAGCAGAAGACATTGCAGGAGAATTGAAGAGCTCGTAAAGAGGAAGGTCGATGTAAGTGGTCGAGTCGAAAATGGTCTTATCATCCTAGTCGCCGCTCGCAGCCTTCCAGTTTCTGTCACAATTGAATGGACATCCGTAGTCTAGACTCTAGTGTATGAGAAGAGGTGAGAGGGGAGGTGTCGAAGAGCAAGGTTAGTGGCGACACTATAGGCTCTATCGTTGTACTTTTACGATTGCAGCGTGGATCGATGGCTGTCAATGGAGACGTGGATGAGCACTGAGTAAATGATAAATGAAAGTGGCTGAATGAGCTTACCAGATCAACAGCCGAATGGAGGGTTTAATTTTTCTTGGTCTCCAGATCCAGGAACTATGCCGAAGGCATCAGCAGAGTCACTGATGCTGGGGAGACTGCGAGAGGATCCGTGTTACCATGAGAAAACATACAGGAGGGGAAATAGTGTACGCACCCTTCACCGATGAGTGGACGACCTTCCACAACTGTTGATCCAGGAACCATGCAGAAGACAGAGTCGCATCGATGAAACGCGTTATACTGAGAGACAATTTTAGTTACAGTGAGGAACGCACACTAGAGAAAACAAGAGGTACCCTTCACCAAGGGGGGACGGGACTCTACAGCTTTTGACCCTGGCACCATACCGAAGTCAGCAGCAGCGTTACTGAGACTATAACCAAGGAAAATGGTTAAGTTATCACAGCATAGACACAGCAAAGGAACAGGTACACACGCTTGCCGAGACTCGATTGGGGACTGGATACATTCCCAAGCCAACTGTGGAGTTACTGGGACTAACTAATCCTGCGAAAAACTTGAGTTACAGTGATAGATATGTACCAGAAGATGTACGCACATTTGTCAGGATTCAACAGTAAATTCATCCATGGAGTCAGGGATCATACCAAGGCCTATATCATCGTTACTCGTCCTTGGACTGCCGGAAAGAGTTAGAGCAAGGTTAATCATCGAAGAACATGTACGCACACTTGTTGCGAGCGAACAGTAAATTTTAGGACCATATCGAAGGCTACGGCAAAATGCTGAGACTCAGAGGCCTACGAGAAAATTTTAGTTACAGTGGTAAATAGGCACCAAAAAGGGTACTCACATTTGCCGAGATCTCAACTGTGGCGTCGGGAATCATTCCAAAGCCCACGGCGGCATCACGACTAGGCCTGACATGTACAAAAAGTCGGTGTTATTACGAGCATACTCGAGGAGAAAAACGAATGCTCACATTTGGGCAATGGGGGAAGCGAAACCTGAGGCATTATGCAAAGCGACAACGGCAAGAGCGAGAGCAGAATGAAGGTGTTAAAGTGAGAAATTAGGGAGGTTGGAAGATCTTCGGAGTTGCCGGCAGAGGTGAATGATCTGCTACGAACTTTGTGTTGGAGTTCAGGAATATGGGCATCGAGGAAGCTTAGGGAGCGGTCGTGGCGGTGGTCAAAATGTAAGTTGTTCAGGTACGAGATGTCAAGTAATCTAGTAGTAAGCGGGTAATATACCGAGTTCGACTTCCAACACTTCAATCAAGGATTTGCGTGGATATCTGGTCGCACTTTGAATCCAACTGCTCTAGTAGTGTCTCAACCTAGAGCTATTTACGCGTCAGAAGAGAGAGATGCAGGGTTCAAAGCGAGGCACCAAAACGCCATGGCACATGGAGTTGTGACTGGAAAGGTCGATGATTCGATTATTGATTCCTGACTGTCGGTCTCCGTCCGCGAGTCTCAAGTGGCTCATATGGAGAATATTCTTTACATAAGATGTTCAACTGAGGTGAAAAAGGGCCCCTGGAAAAGTTTTCTCTGCGACGCGAAGGAGACAGTAACCTACATAGTAAGCGGTCTATTACATTGCAAGCAGAATTACTCAGACATACTTGTCGTTCGATGGGAATCATTCTCCTCTTCAACTTTGCCAGCTGAAAACACGTTGAACATCCGGAGGGTATGTGAACGGCCCTCGCTTCTTTAAGGCATGACGGAAAATGGCGGGGTGCTCGCAAAACTGGAGAGAGTACATGTTGGCGAAGACGAAGTAGTAGACCATCGGCATATTTCGGCATGATGATATCACGTAAGCCAGACTCAGTCTTTCAGTCTTTCTGCGCATCCCGGATACGCTTCGGTGCTGTTACCTTTGTGAGAAATATGTTGAACAAGTCCGATATTTATACCTAGTCTCACCGTCTACGAACACCACCACTTCAAGTTCTATTCGTCACTACCGTCAGTGATTTAACCACTCGCTCTCAAAAAGTTCTCGCTAACGCGTTATGCGTATATATTATATGTAGATGTAGATAAACATGAACGAGAAACGTGTTCTCGAACGCTCCGAATGAACGGTTTGTGTCAGGACGGGTGGAAGACTCTTGAATTTGGGCTCGCGTTAAAAGAGCTATCATCTGGAGAATTCGTGCGTCCTTTTTCTCTGAAAAATGGGGAGCAGCTTGGTCTGTCACAGAATCCCGACAGTTAACCAGCACAGGAAAGCTACACTTCTCCGCGTGACCTCAATGTGCGTGCTGTGATAGGACTACAATTGTACGACACGTTATAACACATCCAAGCGACCAACAGCTATCTCTCCTTGTCTCCCTGCGCATCATTTCGTGCCGGGCTACGCCCTCATCTTTCATTGCCATCACAGATTTTCCTCAAAGTTGACAAATGCTGCTTGAATGGGTCCAAGAATTCGTATTTCCACTTGGAACTGGACCTGGCTTCGTTGGCAATGCCAGGATGAGATGGACTAGCCCGGTACAGCGGTTACAAGACATCAAGGTGGGAATTTTTCATACATTCTGCATTTTTTCTCGTTGAGATCTCTATTAAAGCAAGGCTTGATCGTTGGCAACCTCGCTTTTGCACGTATAATAACTCGCCGAGATCGAAAGGAACGGTGCGTCACAATTTTTTGCTTTGCCTGTACAAGCCACCGACATATCATCAGCCATCGACTCCATCGATTTTTACCTTACCATCCCTCCATGACACTGGCCTATATATCGCCAGTGTCACGGCATCCTTATCCTCGAAGCTGGTTATTCTGCCAAGGACTTCCGGAACGTTGGAGAGAATTATTCGAATGTAAACTCATTTATCGGGACCCTCTCGAAACCGGTCAGGACAACAGAATTGGTTGTGGTCAAGGATAGGTGCTTGTGGAAAGGATCAACCTGTCAAGATGCCGTTTTCAGGTGGAAGATGGCAGATGGCAGGGTTCAGGTGGTCCAAGGCAAGAAGATTCAGACAGTCAACCGTACGTTCACGTCTCCGATTTTTGACGATGTTGAACTGATAAATCAGAACTCAGAACAGTCTCTGTTATGACCTTCTTCCTGGACGACGCCAAACAAGAAATTTGCTTGTCGATGTATAATCAGTGAAGTGAAGCCGACGGCAACAATGCCGATAAAGAAAATGCAGGCTGAGGCCGAGCTGAACCGGAATCGATAGTTGTCAGTGTCCATATTGTTTACTCCTCGGTTGATTTTTGACTCATACTACTATTATCCAAAGATGTACTCGCCGATATCTCTTTCGTTGCTCGCCTCATTCGTAAATTTGCTCGTAGATGGTCCACATGTCCCTCATGAGAGTAGTTCTTCACAGCTGTATCTCTTTGGTTGCAGAATCGCTGTGAACCTCACGCTATCGGAGATTTTAGTAGGTGATACCCTACCTCCAGTAAGGAAATGGGACAATCCTGTCCTGGGTAGATTTCGTGATCCTCCGGTCAATGGTGAATCGACTATACCTCTGGGCTTCTATCATTTTTGGACATTAGAAGAGATGGTACAACCGCTTTGTTGACATTATTCGATAACGGTTTGACCTTGGACAGTGTTTCCCAGGAGCATCCTTCTCCAGCAACATGGACGGCTCTTCCTTTGAGGATGTCGACTTTAGCTTCGCACTAACTTTGGTAGTGTTTTTTCGAACGTCTTAACTGGTGATTATAACTCTTGAACTGCTTTCGTCCTTTTCTCCCTGGTCTATCGTCAGTCCGATCGGTGTTTCTGTAATGCAGCATATATAAACCATGCATCTGTCCTGCCCTCTTTTCATATATATACGTGACTCTTTACTTGGTTAAATGATAGAACTTCTGACTCGTTGATCCTACTTGTTAGTTCTGCACTCCTGTCTTGCTCTTGCTCTGTTCTTCGTTGATCTTCAGCCTCTGGTAGATAACCTGAACTATAAAATCTGTTGAGGATGTTTATGACGGGGAAAACCACGCAACTCATACCAAAATTGCATACTATTTGAGTTCTGCTTAGCACCTGTTTCAAGCGATTCGCCCGCAATACGAATATTTTCCTCTTGTTTAGGCACCGAAACAGGTCATCACATGGAGCCAAAGAGCAGTTGCCTGCCCCGAACCAATCCTCGACATCAAACTCGTGCACTAAGTTAACTTAATCTTCCAGACCTCTAAATTCGGAATCACGTGGTATATACTTCCCTCGACAATATTCCAAGTACGAAATTATCACACGAGTATACGTGCCACGGTTTAGATCTCGCCCGCCATCTTACGTAGCGGGGCGGGACGACAACAGCAAACTAATGGTGCATAACGTGGGCAATTGATATCCAGCCATTCCATAAATATTTGATGCAGTCAGTACATTCGATACGCCCTAAAATTGCTTCACACTACTGTCCTGAACGCCACTTCTAGCCCTGCTTCGATACCAGTAACATAGATACTCGACAGAAACTTAGACCTGCTTCGCAAGAAACAGGTGCGTAAACCTACCCAACTCGATCTGGAGTAATAGTCATAGTAGTGTCTTTCTGCTCCGTACTATGGGTAAGCCCGGATACAGCCATGGTAGATGATAGAGTTTTGGGGCCCAGGGATAGTCAAAAACGCGAGGTTGGTGACCGTGATGTACGTATTCTGAGAAGCTAAAGTGGAACAAATAGCTTTCCACGTTCGATTGGCCTAGTAAATAGTCATGAACGGGTTTCGGACAAATGTAGGCATTTCAAAGTTCCATATATCGTGTACGATTATCTCTACAAGCTCTGAGGGAAACGTAGTCAAGGTGAAAGAAAAGTGATCCGGAAATACGGGCCGCGAATGTCGATCTCGTCTGAAAGTAGAATATCTGAGCACTGTAACATTATTTAAATTTAATACTACCGTCTAGGCATGAAGGGCTTGTCGTCTCCGTCCCAGTCGTCGTCGTTTCCATGACCATTCATCGTCTGGTCCTCCCCATCGTCCTGCTCTTCCTGTTCGGGTTCCGGCTCTGGTTCTGGCTCTGGTTCCGGCTCCATCACCACGTCCTTCACCTCCTCCTGCTCCTTCACTACGGGCAGCTCCTCCTCGCCCTTCTTCTTCCTCCTTCTCTTTGTCGGGGCCCCTTCAGCATTCCCATCCTTGGCTGCGGCGCCCTCCTTCTTCGCCTTCCCCCTCTTCCTCTTCCCACCTTCAGCTGGCTCCACGTCCATATCAATCGTCCCACCTGCCGAAGGGTCCGGTACACCTTCTACAATCTCCTTCAGAAAGTCCAGCATCTCTGTCGTCTCCACGGCGTGTTTCCTACTTCAGCGTCAATATGGATGGACACAGCAGACAGAATATGCCACGCACAGATGATACGCCTCCACCTTCTTCGACCCTCGTTCCGACGTGACTTTGTGCGCTTCTTCGATAATGAGACCTAGGAACATCTCCAGGGCCTTCGCTGGTGTGGATGCATCAGAAAGGTATCCGGTGTTTTCAGCCTGGGAGACGTACATATGACGATAGGTGTGGCCTGCGCTACCTTGCCCACTTCTTCGTCTTTCTGCATTATCTTCTTTATCCGGGCCTACTCGAGCTGACCATCAGGGTATTATCATACAAGGTGCGAACTCACGACGGGAAATTTCGTTTGTCGGTTCTTGTTCTTCATCACGGACAACAGTGTTTAGGTCAAAAGAAAGCTGTGATGAGTAAACAGGATCACGTCGACCGGTAATTGCCGTCGAAACACCGCTGTATATCTAAAACATTAAAGACAAACATATTATGGCCTGATGGTCTAGTAGTATGATTCCTTGTTAGGGTGGTTATCTAACTATCGAGGAGGTCCTGGGTTCAATTCCCAGTCAGGCCCATCCGAGAGTGATTTAATATTTTATGGGTAGCGCATGAAAGACTTCAAAAGTGGTCCGTAGTAGCGCTGCGCACGAAACTTCCAGGGCGTTTGGTTTGTACCCACCATGCCTCGGGGGGGTTTCTTACCGGTCATGTGACCATCGCGGAGTCATTTTTTCCAAATTCTTCTGTACGACGCTGTGATGCTACGCTGCTCCATTGTCATACCTCAAATACTCATGAATTCTGTCCCAATACCCATCGGAACACTCTGACTATGTCTTCTTACTTATTACTGCTCTGCGAAGTGAAATCATAAAAAGATTGGTGTTTATATTGTTACGTGGTCGGTAAGTTACCTCAGGGAAAAATGCTCCACTGACCTGTGGTTTCTTACTAGTTTCTTACCGGTAACTTACCGGTCCGAAACCGGGGTGTATCAAAACTGGGGGTTTCGTGCGCAACCCTAGTCTGTCAGTTTTGTAACATTTGTTTCCTGACTCCTACTACCCAGGTCCCAGGGCGAGTATTTTGATACGGTAATTTACGGTTGCTTTGACCTTGTAAGTCCTGCTTCATTATATACTCGTGGAACTCGTTTCTAAGGAGGGACAGTAACTATCCATAATTAACCCAGGCCTGTGAAAGCCTATAGGTTTCGTGCGCTACTCCACAAAACCCCCTTGGTGTAAGTAAGTTTTTTTTTTTCAACTCAAGAGGTACATGGTGCACCGTGCATATCAGGTCCTTTTTTAGGTTCTTTCATTATCGTTGCGCATTCATACATTCCATTTATTGCTCCAAAGGATAACTACTACTGAGGGTGATGAAAGCCGCATTGTAAAGATTGCGATTTTAAAGTTGTAACCCCAACGTGCCCATGAACTAAGTGCTACTTGCTGGGTTCACACTCTCTGCATTCCAATTATAAGAGCGAATGTAATGGTAAGAGGCTGTGCTACTCAGGGCGTATTTCCGGCCTAAGGTTTCCTGAAGCTCTGCGTTGTATGGGAGTGATGCGCCACCTCGACCTGCCGTGATTAATTCCGGAATCCGAGTCGGGAGCGGAACAGTCAAAGTTCGCGTTGAGGAACGGTCGACACAAATATCGACGCTACTGTAATCAACGAGAACGGCGGCATTTCGAGGAGGGGGCAACCATCCAGATACGAGTCCTTGTGTGCAATCTGATTAAAAACAACCTTACTCAATAATAACGGTGCACCTTTGAAATGGAGATATTTGAGTTGGGAGGGGTTCAATTCAGGTGGTGACAAACGGATAACAGCTCAGCATAAAATGATCCAAAACTCAGTATGACAAGAAGAATAGTAAAGCATCGCGGATTCGGTTCCACAGATTTGATACTTGAGGTCGGAGTATACGCATTGTGGCGTGTTCCTAGGGACTTTCAAAATAATCAGCGAATCAACGCAACGCGCGGATGAAAAAAAGCACTTTAATATGAGTAAGAGGTGATCGACAAGGACAAGGACAAGATGAATGTTCTCTTGATATAGCATGCAGATCAGATCCTTGTCGAGCATGTCGAGCATTAGTGATGGTATTGCATTAGTATGATAGTACAGTCCGAATAAGTTATGGGTATCGTCTATACAGGCGCCGACAGTTTCCGCTCCCTACGCAGCAAAATATTCAGCTTATTTCCCACAAATAATTGAGTTGAACCTACCCATTCGCATTCCCTAGAAGCTCCTCGTATTGTCGCCGGAAAGTATCCAACTGCGGATCACAACCTTGTCCAATCTCGTGTCCGTGGTCCATTTTGAATGCCTCGCACTTTCGGATGAACTGTTCGAGGTCTTTTACGCGCGTTATAGATAGCTGGGGCTCATTGGAACCGCGAGCTCGGGCGAGGTATGAAGCTACCATGGTTGAGATACCTCCTACAAGAAGTGTTAGTGCAACTCGGGGGGATGAGTATGGATTGCGTTCCCACCGATGATTGATATAGCGATCGAGGTCTAGTGATTTAAGGCATTGAGCTCGAGGAAGTCATGACAAAGGCATAGAGTCTGACCTGTTTACCGGACGTCGCAGCCGATAGGCCCGTCGTAAGTGCACCTAGCAGGACCTGCAGACCTGATCTGACGACTTTAGCATGCCTAGTTACGTCTGTCTGGAAAAACACCCGCCTATCGCGATATTAAGCGCCCAGCCTGTCATCTTCGCCTTCGAAATATATTTCTGCCTCGCTGCTTCCGCAGTACTCAGCGTGGGCTGTAAGCGCTCACCCACTGTTTTAGGACGTGAAGCCTGCAAAGCGTGTGTTCAGCCACATGCAGATTTCCATGAGGCTGAGCTTGAATGACATACTTTTTCGACGGGGATGATCCAGTCGATGTCGGATCGTCGTGAATGCTTCTGTCCGGGTGAGTGTGGGTCTTGGCCTGGTACAGGAGGCAAGGGGTTGTTCGAGAGGTTCTGAGCGCTGCGCAGAGGCGCGTACGACGTCTCCGATCTGGGCGCGTCACCTTGGTCGGACAGCGGTGAGCCGTGTCTGATAGAAGTGTACGTCGAGTTCCTCTCTGGACCAATTATTGGCACTGGGGCTGTAATGGTAGGCCCGAGACCAACCGGGGAGGAGCTGCCTTGGACCTGAGACTGAGAGGTCGTACCAGGCCGGTCCTGAGGATTGAGGGAGAGATCCATAGCCAGCTGCCGAAGTGACCGATGAAAGGTAATTTAGAGTATTTTAAGCCAGAGAATGCATCAGCTATACGCGTACGGCAACATACTTATATCCATAATTCGGAGACGAAGGTTCATGGCGTCCGCGTGTCTGCAGATGCGGAACTGGTTTCAACCGTATCAAGAAGCTCGTAAAAACCCTCAGTGACCCACTTTCAAGATAAACATTAAGTTTTGGAACCTATAGTACGCGGATCTAGTGGTTTCATTACAGCGCTCAGTGTGAACTAGGGTGGCGTAATTAGAAAATCATTCGAGGAACGTGGAAACACACCAAAATATTTGAAACTCCAGTGTTGACTTGGAGAATGTTACGTGCCGCATGGGTGGGCTTCTCGTACTTATATAGTTGTACATGTGGTTCTTGATTGTCACCCCCGTGATCCGAAGTCCGATCGTAAATGCCTGTGCCTCTACTGATTTGTTTTCTATGTGGCACAAGCCATTCTAGCCGTCTAGATGTTATTAATTATTTTCGAAAGTCTGCCGTCTACAGAAGGATGCTCACGAGAAGTGCCATGTGAAGAGAGTCAACAATTTTATTATCTACCAAGCTAAAAGATACAAAAGGCTGTAGAGCATCTGTCGGAAGTAGACAGCCCGGCGCCAATCAAAATCAACTTCAGGATCGATTTCTATCGTTAAAAGTGTAGCGAGCAAGTCTACACAGCCAATTCATAGATGGCTTACCATTCACCGGTACACCCTTGGCAATGGGCATTGGGTGCATGACGATCGCATCTTCTTTGGCCCTTGAGAGAACCTCAAGGCCTCAGGCCTCATGATCGACCCGGTAAGCGCCCTTCACTTGCATCCACTCAGCCTCAGTTTCGAACCTCTCTTTTTGAACGCGTGTCACGTATAACACATCAGTATCGTGTAAAACGTCTGTAAAACGTTCTCAAGGGACTCGCATATTGTGATCAGTATGCCAGCTTTCCGAGCCGCAGAAACCACATTGGCAGGCATAGCAAGCGACGGAGGTGACACGAAATTGAATTGGACAGAATACAGACTAACTTAACGTGGTAACGAGGCTGTGGACCGTGCGCCCATTCTTGTGGTCGCCCAACTTGAAGAGTCCTGTCCATTCATAGTTTATCGTGCAAGCAAAGTCGGATATCTTCAAGTATCAGACGTCCATCCGCTACTGGGTAGCGTTTCCTCCATTCCCGACCACGACGAAGTCGTTTCGCCTTCTTCTATCTCCAGATAAGGGGTTGTACCGACAGAGAAAGCGTCGATAGTGTTTCGATTCACTACCGCGATTGTGACTCCCATTGGCCATAGCACCCGAACTACAGTTCGTGTCTCATTGGATGTAGCCAAGGCAAATCTCGAGGGCTCAGCTCATTATAATTATGCACTCACTCTCGCCGCATCAGCACAGAACATTCAAAGATTAGACAAAGAATTCTAGGCAGAAGCCAATGCCCTCTTCATTCCCTTCAACAATGTCGACCATGTCACCATGTCACTCTGTCCACTTCACATCGAATAATGAAAGTCACATGCGATGCTCTTCTTCAACTGTTCCTAGTTACCCAAGTCAACATGCTTGCCAACCACAGAAAATCAAAAGGTAATATGATCCTGCATTAAGGGACACTTCCGTTGCTTCGAGATCCTTGCTTCCAGGTTCCACGAAACTGGGTACTCGGATCCAAATCAAGTCTCTCTCATCACTTTCGGCGCTTGCGACGTCAAGTGGTGAGAGAGGCGGTTATGAGTTTATCAATTCACGGGAAGACAGACGTACTAAGCTAGTATAAATTAGTGTAGTATAGATACAGATATACACTGGTTTCAGTGCCTCCATGATATTTGTTGACAGAAGGATGTCGTGTGAGTATATCGTAGATCGCTGGTGTTCATACAATTCCCGGATTCACGGAAATCTTGAAGTTTTGTCCTGTATTTTTGGGCGTTATATTCTTTTGCTCCCTGTGCAGCGAGGAGCGTTCAACCTATTTCTTTCATAAACAATTACGATGAACTCACATATTCATATTCCCCAGAAGCTCCTCGTATCGTCGCCTGAAATAATCTAAGCGCGAATCAAACTCGTGTCCCGTAACGTGCCCGTGGTCCATTTTGAATGCCTCGCCCTCTCGCATAAACTGCTCGAGGTCTTTCACACGCGTTAAGGATAGTTGGGGCTCATTGGAACCGCGGGCTCGAGCGAGGTATGAAGCTACCATGGTCGAGATACCTCCTACAAGAAATGTAAGCACGACTCGGAGAGATGTGTATAAACTGTGTTCCCACCGAGGACTGATATAGCAATCGAAGTCTAGCAGGAGTAAAGCATTGAGCCCGAGCAAGTCATGGAAGAGCCGGAATCTGACCTGTTTACCAGACGTCGCAGCCGACAGCGCCGTTGTAAGTGCACCCAGCAGGACCTGTAGACCTGACATCCAACGACTTCAGGACGACTAGTTACATCTGTTTGGAAAACTACTCGCCTATCGCGATATTAAGAGCATAGCCTGTCATCCTCGCTTTCAAAGCATATTTGTCCCTCGCTATTTTCGCAATATCTAGCGTGGGATCTAAACGCTCTGTTACTGTTTTAAGACGTGGGGCAGGCTGTCAACTGTGGGTTTAGACACACGCAATCTTTTATGTGAGGTTAAACTTGAAGAACATACTTTTTCGACCACGGGGCGTGCCCAGTCATTGTCGGATCGTTGCGAGGGATCCCACCCATGTGAGAATGGGTCGTGACCTGGCAGTGGAGGGAATGGGCTGTTCGATGGGCTAGCACTGTGGAGGGGCGCGTATGGCGCGTCCGACCTGGGAGCATCACCTTGGTCGGACAACGGTGAGCTGTGCCTGTGAGACGTGTACGTCGAGTTCCCCTCTGGACCGAGTGTTGGGAACGGGACTGCAATGGTAGGTCCGAGGCCAGCCAGGGAGGAGCTGCCTAGGGTCTGGGAATGAGAGTATCCAACGCGGTCCGGAGCATCCATAGCCAAGAGTCAAGGCAATCTGATGAAAGGGTAAATAGAGTCTCCTTAGCGAGAGATTTCATCAGCCACATGCCTATGCCAACATACTTATATCCACAATTCACAGGCAGAGACAAAGTTCATTGCGTCCGCATGCCACTTGCAGACGGAGCTGGTTCCAAGATGCACGTAAAATCGCTAAGTGAACATTCCCGACCGACCTTGACTAGGGCCATGTAAAGAATTCGAGGAACTGGAACGCATCAAATGATTTGAATTTTGACCGGTAAATGCACGTAAAATCGCTTGGTGAACTTTCCCGACCAACCTTAACTAGGTCCGTGCAAAGTTAAAAAATTCGAGGAACTGGATAGCGCACTAGAGCGCATCAAGGTTACGTTGACCAACTGGCAGATGTGTTGCGGATGCATTGATAAGCTTCTCGTACTTATTATATAGTGGTGCATGTACCTATTTATTTTCACTCCCATCCGGAGATGAGTAAATGCCCTGTGCCTCTACTGAACTGGTCTATATAGTACAAGCCATTCCGGCTTTCAGTGTCTAGATGTTAATATTACTTTTGGTAGTCTGCGGCGGTCTACAAAAGGACGCTCATGAGGAGTGCCATACGAATCTAGGTAGACGGGTCAGTGCTTTCATATTCAATCAAGAAAAAGATGCTCACGAAGAGGCCGTAGCGCATCTGTCGGAAGTAGACAGCACGCCGGGAATCGAAGTCAACTTCAGGATCGATTTCTATAGTTTAAGCTTAGCGAAGAGATCTATACGGCAAATTCATAGATGGCTTACCATTCACCCTCGGCAATGGGTGCATAACGATCATATCTTCTTTGGCCCTTGACAGAACCGCGTGATCAACCCGGTAAGCATCTTTTACTTGCATCCACTCGGCTTCAGTTTCGAACCTCTCTTTCTGAACACGTGTCACGTATAACACATCAGTATCGTGTAAAACGTCCTCAAGGGACTCGCATATTGTGACCGGTATGCCAGCTTTCCGAGCCGCAGAAACCACATTGGCAGGCATAGCAAGCGACGGAGGTGACACGAAATTGAGTTGGACAGAATACAGACTAAGGAGGGTAACGAGGCTGTGGACCGTGCGCCCATTCTTGAGATCGCCCAAGAGTGTTATGGTCCGTCCGTTCACAGTCCCCAGTTCTGATCGAATGGTGTACACATCCAATAACGCCTATAAAAAAGGTAAAAACTACACTCTTGATATCCATCGAACGCCGTACCTGTGTGGGATGCTCCCCGATTCCATCTCCAGCGTTGATGATAGGAACGGGAGAGAATTTTGCGGCCAATTGAGCGCTGCCAACATCCGGATGCCGTATCACGATCGCATCACCATAGCAAGCAAGAGTCCTGATTGTGTCGGGTAATGTTTCGCCCTTTCATGACCGAAGAGTTATCCGCGCTGATCTGGACAACCTGCCCACCGCACCGTTTCATGGCAGCGTCAAACGACGAGCTGGTCCGTGTCGAGGGTTCGTAGAATGCAGTGCATAGCACTTTTCCTTTTAGAACGTCGAGAGTCCCGTTACGTTCCACCTGCAGACGCATCTCATGGGCTAGGGAGAACAAGTCATACATATCCCGATGCGTGAATTGCTTCACGGAGAGGATGTGCCGACGATGGAATGATGGATGGGGAAGAAGATGTGAGGTGATATTCCATGCTGGTGGGCCTTGTATTGTAGGGTGTCCTGGCGGAGCCATAGGCGGCCCCATAGCAAACGTTGCAATCGCACCCAAGGAGGCGGGCTCTGCTGCCTTCAGCGCTGGTGATCCATGAGCTGCCACAGAAGGATGAGTAATTGTCGCGCTCGAAATGTCTTTGCCCTTGGGCGATGAAATCAAAGCACCATCGAGGAAATTCGTCTGGCCATGCACAATGACCCTATGAATGGCACCTGTAACGAAACCTTTCTCCACTGGCGACCAGCATGTTTCCCGTTCTCCAAACGGAGCTTTGCGACCCACAACCACTTCAACTGTGGTGTTAGATTGTTCGGGAAGTCCGAAGATGAGAACCGGGTTATCGTGCAAGCGAAGGCGGATATCTTCAAGTGTGAGACGCCCATCCGCGACTGCAGTGAGCAGAAGGGGTAGCGTTTCCTCCATCCCCGACCACGGTGAAGTCGTTTCACCTTCTTCCGTAGCCAGAAGATAAGGAGTTGCACCGACAGAGAATGCGTCGATTGTTTCGAGTTTCGACCATATTGCCTTCTGATCTTCGGTGGTTGGCAGGCATGTTGACTTGGGAAACTGGGAACGGTTGAAGAAGAGCGAGTAGACAGACACATCGCATGTGACTTTCAGGTGCTTAGCCTTACTGAGAGAGATCAACAACAAATCGTCGCTCGTGAGAACATCGGTGACATGGACGCTTCTATTCTGCAAGCTTGCCAAAAGTAACACAGACGCCAGGTCGGATCCTTTGGCGTTCGTGACAATAGGCTTATCCGATGTCCACGATGTGAAGTGGGCAGCGACTGCGGAGAGTGAAATGGTGACGTGGTCGACGTTGAAGGGAATGAAGAGAGCTTTGGCTTCTGCCTGTAATTCGTCGTCTAGGCCTTGGACGTTCTGTGCTGATGCAGCGAGAGTAAGCGCAAAATTGCAATGCGCGGAGCCCTTGAGATTGGCCTTGGCTACATCTAATGATGTACGATCCGTAATCCGAGTGCTATGGCCAATGGGAATCACAATCGCGGTAGTAAACCCTGAACTAAGGGACGCTTCCGTTGCTTCTTCGAGATCCTTGCTTCCGGGTTCCACAAGACTGGGTACAAATGTAGCGATGCTAACCAACCCGGGGAATGTATGAGTCTGATGGGAGCTCTTCGAATCGACAGTCGATACGTCTAGTGGCAGTTTCCGAACGAGGGCTTCAGCAAGCATTTTGGCATTTTTGACATTGGTGATGAGGGGGACAGCGAAAATCCACTGCCATCCTTCGAGTATGATAGCCTTTACTGGTGTAGCTAGCCGGTCGTCGATAGTGATTTTTGGATGGTAAATTGATATACATATCGATAAGATTATTCGGCGAGATGTTGAGTGAGGGAGTATTCGGACTTCTGTTTATCCCGGTTGTCTTCTCCCAGGGTCTCTAGATACTTCGAAAATGTCAGCCAAGAACAAGATCATATGACAAAGTGGAGCTACCTTGCAGGAAACATTATGTTCCGTCAAGAAGTCGGCGGTACCAGATGTTGCGAAGATGTTATATCCTGCGGCACTTAGCTTTTGAACGGATGGCAGCAGTTCCAACTTTTCTCGGTAGCTGCCAATCGAAAAGAGGATGTTTTTCTTCGGGGGCACGATACCGGTAGAAATTAGAGCCTTTAGGTACGCCTCGTATTTGTCGTGACCAAAACACGCAACCTCTCCTGTGGACGCCATCTCTACGCCGAGAACAGGATCGGCACCAGTCAATCGACTAAAACTGAATTGAGGGACTTTGACCCCCACATAATCAGGAGGGAGACCCGAATCCGGATACGATTCAACGGGAAGATCGAGCATGACTTTAGTAGCCATCTCGATAGCGTCGATACCGGTCACCTTTGATACGAAAGGGAAGGATCTCGCAGCCCGAAGATTGCACTCGATGACTTTGATCTCGTTGTTCTTCGCGATAAACTGGATGTTGAAAGGTCCGGTGACATTGAGCGCATTGCCGATTTTCGCGGTGGCTTCCGCTATCTGTCGCACGGTTTGGGGATCCAAGTCTTGAGGTGGGTGAATCAAGGTAGCGTCACCAGAATGCACACCGGCATTCTCAACATGCTCGGAGATGTAGTGCATGACCATCTTGCCATCCTTAGCGACAGCGTCCATCTCGATCTCTTTCGCTTGCTCGATGTACTTGGTAATGACGACGGGGTGGTCACGGGATACTGCGGTGGCCTGCGTGAGATAGTTCTGCAAATCGTCCCCAGTGGATACAACGTTCATAGCCGCGCCAGACAAGACGTATGATGGTCGGACTAAAACGGGATAGCCCACTTTCTCGCAGAATGCGTAAGCCTCATCGAAACTCGTGAGTTCCTTCCATAACGGTTGGTCCACACCAATCTCGTCCAAGAGACGCGAGAATTTGAACCGATTCTCTGCGGTATCGATCATCTCCGGTGACGTGCCGTAAATCTTTACGTTTTCGCGGTACAGAGGAAGAGCGATGTTATTAGGCGTTTGTCCACCCATTGATAGAATGACACCTCGGGATTGCTCTGCATCGTATATATCGAGGATGGTCTCCAGACTGATATTCTCGAAATACAAACGATCGGCCTCGTCGTAGTCGGTACTGACGGTCTCGGGGTTATAATTGACCATAACGGTAGGAAGTACCTTCGTCACGAAGAGTACGGATGGCCCGGACAGCGCACCAGTCAAACTCGACGGACGAACCTATGCGGTACACTCCAGACCCCAGAACCATGACACCACGATCTGTGAAGGAAATGTCGTGCTCCACTGCATTGTACGTCGTGTACAAATAGTTAGTGAATGCGGGGAATTCGGCAGCGACGGTATCGATCTGTTTCACAAAGGGAGCTATCCCTTGCTCCTTGCGAAGGGTGCGTACAGCGAGTTCTGTAGATCCCACACAAGTAGCAAGCTGCCTATCCGAGAACCCAAGCTGCTTCGCTTGACGGAGAATATCAGGAGTCAAAGTCGAAACGCCATACCCACTAGGAAGTAACATTAAGACGAAGAATGGACGAAAAGGTAGGAGACGTACCCCAACAGCACCTCCATCTCATAGATGTACTTTAATTTCGCCAAGAACCATTTGTCGATGTTGGTCATTTGCCAGATCTTGTCGATGCTATAGCCACGATGGAAAGCCGTCGAGATGGCGAATATGCGCTTATCTGTTGGATTGACAAGCTCTTCATCGATATCTTCTACGAAGTCGTTCTGCAAAATACTCATCAGAAAAGGACTGGTGTCAGGAAAACAACATCTACCTTCGCAAACCCTGAAAACTGATCGTCGATGGCTCGAATGGCCTTCTGGATAGTTTCCTCAAACGTTCGCCCTATGCTCATGACCTCACCGACGCTCTTCATGCTACTGCTAAGAAGGCGACTGACACGGTTGAACTTCTTCAAGTCCCATCGAGGAATCTTGACTACCACATAATCCAAACTGGGTTCAAAGCAAGCGCTAGTGACCTTTGTCACCGAGTTCTTGATTTCATTGAGGGGGATACCCAGACCAAGTTTCGCGGCAATGAAAGCAAGGGGATAGCCTGTAGCTTTAGATGCGAGAGCCGACGATCGAGACAGACGTGCATTGACCTTGCGGTACGTTGTTGATAAATACAATGAGCACGAAAAAAAAGTGACATATACTGACCTCGATGATACAATACTCTTGGGAGCTGGGATTGAGAGCATACTGAATGTTACACTCACCAACAACGCCAAGATGTCTGATCACATTAATGGCAGTTGTCCGAAGCATGTTGTAATCCGAGTCGGAAAGTGTCTGTGAAGGAGCCACGACGATGGAGTCACCGGTATGGATTCCCAATGGATCGAAATTCTGCTCAGGTGTTATAAGGATCTTGAAAATATGGAGGATAACAACTAACCTCCATGTTACAGACTGTGATGCAGTTGTCGCGACAGTCCCTGACCACTTCATACTCGATCTCCTTCCAACCCTTCATGCTCTTTTCCACAAGGACCTGGGGACTGGTAGCAAAAGCCTTGCTACACAATGCCTTGAGCTGGGCTTCGTCCTGCGCAAAGCCGGATCCCAGTCCTCCCAATGCATACGCTGCACGAACAATGACCGGGAACCCAATGTTCCTTGCCGCATTGATAGCCTCCTCCTGATTGACAGCAGTGCAACTCTCCGCGCACTTCTCTCCAATCTCGGCCATGGCGCTCGCAAATAGCTGCCTATCCTCCGTTGTGATGATAGTGTCGATGGGCGTACCAAGTACCTGCACGCCAAGCTCCGCAAACTCGTCTTTTAGCTTAATACCCACGTTCAAGGCTGTCTGACCACCAAATGTGACGTAGATACCATCCGGCTTCTCGTACTTGATAATTTTCCGGACGAACTCTGGCGTGACTGGGAGGAAATACACTTTGTCGGCCAGACCCTTTGATGTGGCAATTGTAGCGATGTTGGGGTTCACCATGATCGTGTAAATCCCCTCCTCCTTCAGAGCCTTGATCGCCTGAGATCCAGAATAATCAAACTCGCCCGCTTGACCAATGGACAGGCCTCCGGACCCAAGAATGATAACCTTGGAGACATTAGCACGGGGAACACGTTTGTCGTTGTCCTCCTTCCTCCCGCTAGGGAGCGAGATAGTAGTGGCACAATCCACAATGTTTTTAATGAAGACGTCAAACAAGAATTCGGTATCACGGGGTCCAGGAGTCGACTCCGGGTGGAACTGAACGGAGAAGAATGGCTTTGTCTTCGCAGTAGATACCCTCGTTGCTTCCGTCGTTGGCATTCTGGAACAGTTCTTTCCACCCGGCTGGTAGTGTCGGCGTATCCACCTGGAAACCATGGTTCTGACTGGTGATATAACAACGTCCGGAAAGCATATCTGTACAAGGAATGTTGTGGCCCCGGTTTCCGTACTTCATCTTGGAGGTCTTTGCGCCTGCCGCGAGGGCAAGGAGCTGGTGGCCAAGACAGATACCAAAAATAGGGTTTGTCGGCCTTTTTCATGGCTTCCGAAAGTCTAGTAATGGTTGAAGAAAGCAAAGACGGGTCGCCGGGCCCATTGGAGATGAAGATGCCATCATATGGCGCTGATTCGTGTAAAAAGTCATGATCCCAAGGGACAACCAAGAGCTCGACGCCTCTGTTGATGAAACAACGAATCTGGTTGTATTTCATCCCAACATCGATGGCTAGAACACGAATTGGTCTGCCTGAAGGGTGGAGGTGTGGGGCAATAGTCGGCGAATAGAGTCGTGGCTCCGTGATTGACACTTCTGCGACGAGGTTGGTCTGGTTAGGATCCTGGAAAGGGATGTCGAAATAATCTTCGCGCCAGGAAGAGGTTGTATGGGGAGAAGATGCCCTTGAGGATACAGGATTCAAAGAGAACCTTCGACCCAACGGCATTTCGGGCCTCCTCGCGAGAATTTTTCCTAGCATGGAACCTTTCTCTCTAATCTTTTTTGTGAGCGCACGGGTGTCGACACCGTAAATCGCGGGAACTCCATTTTCTTTGAGCCAGTCACTCAGTGACGATTCCGCAAGGAAATGGCTGAAATCCTTGGAATAGTTGCCGACCACGATGGCGGCAACGTGAATGCGAGATGACTCGAACTCGGCTGGGAGGTCAGAGGTGGCGCTGGGACAGTTTAGGCACACCATAGTTGCCGATGAGAGGATAAGTCAGGATAAGGATCTGCCCTTCGTAGGATGGATCAGTTAAAGACTCCGTGTATCCCTACCATACCTAATAGGAAAAAAAAAACTAAGAAGATTTTCCCGGAAAAAAGAGCACAACATACCAGTTTGAAAAACGCATTCGCCTGCTACGCTCGTTCCCTCTGCACCGAAACTAATACCTTTGAAGGCGGACCCATCGCCCAGTTCGAGGACTGCGTTGTCACCAGACAGCGTCGACTTGTTATTTTGGGTGTAGGGTGCGCTCGCTAGAGGCGTCGGAAATAGTGAGCTCGATGTGCGCGACAACGCTGGACGGGAGGTAGACATGGTCAACGATAAATGCTAAAGAATGGATTGGTGGCGATTCTCGTCGTCGTCTTCCTCTCCACCCGGATTCGAGCCAGGGGTTCGTGTTCGGGGGGAGAGGAAGAAGAAGAAAAAGAAAAAAGGATGGGGGCCTGATGATGTGCTTACCTGCCACATGGCAATGACCAATCGCCCGGCACAAATTCATACGGCCAACGAGTCTTACTCGATATGATTTCAGTATTCATGCAAATGCAAGGAGGGTGCATCACTGGTACTGCAGAACGCTGCGTTTTTTCAGATCGTGTCCAAAAGATAATGTCCAGAAGATAACAGGGTATCTGGACCCTGCAAGATAAGCGTAATATTACCACGGAAAACCTTACGAGATAATAAAATAGGCCGGAGCCGATGGCCAATGATAAAGTCGTGTTTATTATCAATTTAATATATGCTGAAAGGTCAGGTTCATATGCATGAGCGTGAGTAACAGGTATCAAAAGTACGGGCAAGGGAATATATGGGCGTAATTGTTCGTAAACTTTCGTCGGAGCTTCGTCATAGGTGGCTCTTTCATTCTCAGGACACTGTACTATTTCTGGGTCTTCCAGCGTGTCTGGGTGAGTTTAGATACGGGTGATGTTTTGTCAGACTCACCCTCGGCAACATCGGCATGTCAAGATATCCAAGATGAATACAAGAACGCCAGTGATAGCTAGCAAGGCAGAACACAAGGCGGAACACGGTGTCAGTCACCGAAGCAGGATCATGGATCAAGAATAAACACACCTGCCACTATGCATTCGATGATCGCAGCCAGGCAAAAAACTACTGATCTAAGGGCTTCACCAATGCAGTCGAAAACAACTGTAAATTCAATGCACGTTTCTCTTTAGAATATGTTGTTTGAAAGGCATCAGATAGTTACCAGCTAAGCAAGAACAGATGCAGCTTGAACAATTCAGTACAGCGACGACACCTAGATCGTTGCGCCACATACCCCATGTTATCGGCGAGCAGTATGAGGGGTTGGAGCCAAGGTGGAGCGTTCAAGTCTCAGGGTTGTACTGAGCGTCAATGACGTTATGGCAACCAAAAGAACAACACTACTGATAGTAGTGTTAACACGACAGTGTTGAATATACTGAGGAGCGTTGCCGATAGGAGGTCACATTTTCAATTTTTGCTCAGGGGGGAATACCCTCATGCAAAATAGATATGAGATTTGAAGGATTAGGGTTTTATGTATCTGACGTCTTCTGTGTCCTCGGAATCCGTCGCAAAAAAATATGATTATTGTGTCTTCTTTACTTTTCGCATCCCTATTAAATAAGCTGAGGCGCTTAAAACTTGAACACTAGTTAAATTGGCTACTACGAAACAGATGCACTTCCTCACTGCTATTTGCACGTGGTCCTGTAAGAAGACGATATATGAAAGAACAGAGGGGGACTCAAAATAAGGTCAAGATAAAGCAGAGAAGGACCTAGAGACGGTTTAATCGTATACGCATAAGTATTGTTTACTATGAGGAACGGGCTATAGACAAGGCACTGTAAATTACAATGCCACATGCCACAATCACTTGCCATGACTATTCCCGAAATTGTTGGCCTAGCAATCAATATACTGCATCCCGGAGTTCACAAGAGTTACACAGAGATCATTGACGTATTTTGGGACTTTGTAGAGCTCCAGTAAGTCTTCGCTGTATACAGATACTTTGAAAGGCGTACGTTAGTAGAAAACTCATGGCGAGCTAGTACTAGTAGGGTTTGGCCAACTTCGGCCGACTGAGTTACATAATCACCATAAAGAACTTCGTCAAAGGACAATTTTCTCCGCCACCACAATTTCATTTTCACTATTTTCGGAGGACTCTTGAAATGGAACCACCATCATCTCCCTACCCACCTGTGTATCCTCAGCGTACGTTATGATACAGCCGTGATGCTATACTTACAACGCATCAGCGTTTGGTGATAGTAATGCAGAGTACTGCCAGGAGACGAGTCCGACGCTTTGACTGGATTTTTGCAATCGGTTTCACTCCTTTAATCTGTCTGGATCCTTGACGAGCGACTCTCTTGATAAGTTGAAGGGAACTCCGACTCGAGGCGTGAGCGTCGACTATGCTTCTCACATGACCTTCGGTAGACGCCCGTGATGCCATCGATTCGACTTTTATGGACCTAACAAAGTCTCACGAACCGTATTGTTCACACGTGGCCCATGTGCACCACGCTGACTTCCGTGTTCAATGGAGAAGGCTGTTCAGCCGTTGCGAACTGTTGCCAACGACGACGTACGATTAGACCAGACTCGGCTACTTTTACCGCTATAGGCGGCACCTAAAACCTTTCCTCATACCTACTTGCGATGCCTCCAAAGTCTCCTTCCTTCGTCGACAGCGCTCGATTTAGTATCAGTCAAGGCTCGAGCCGGTTTCGGGAATCAACTCACCTTATTCCATCTCGAATATCGGAGGATAAACGCTACGTATGTGCACATTGTCTCCAGGACTTACATGCGCTAATCTGTACAGAACCCCCTTGCGCTTTCTCTGCCTGTCGTGGTGGGAACGCCGCTTTCCATGTTGGCTTTGGGAGTTGCCCTTGAAATAGGCGTCAACATTTCTAACAAGAATCAGGGTACGAGATGCGCGCATTGTGGAATACGATCCCCATTAACAATTAGCTTAGGTTTTAGTGTTCCCGAGACCAACCCGCTCGGATTTGCGTCTGCGCAGTTTTTACTTGTGAGTGGCGATGCCAGCCTTTCCCCGGTTCGTTGTTCATGTGCGGCGCCCGTTCCAGTCCTTTGTGCCGACAGTGTAACTCTGCGAGATTCCCGTGTTTAGGCAGATTCTGACTATCTACAGATTCGTCATACCAGTGGCATTCCTCTGGCGTGAGCTAGATTGGTATCTTAGGTGGTATCAGGTGTGTTTAGTCAATCGATGATTGGGTTCTTACAGCTGACGTTCTTAGCCATATGTTGTCCTTTCAAGAGGAAATGCTTCTGTCGAGGAAGGCATATTGTTAGATTATGTAGGTTGTCATTTGCCTTCAGATTTAACGTCAAACTAACCATGTTGTAGATCTCTCTTGGGTATGCCATCCGTTGCAGCGATGTTCGAACGAATGTTGAATTCAGTGTCTCAGCCCATTCTTTGCTTTGTTCTACTCGACCAAGTTCAAGCACCGAGTAGTGTTTTGGTCGGCTGTTACAGCGTGTGCAACATACCTTCTACAGCCTCTTGGTAAGTCACATAATCTCAGTGGAATAACCATTCACATGGTCACAGCGAGCTCCATCTTCCAGATTCAGCAGCGCTCAATGTTCTCAAGTGCGTTCAGAACACGGAGATAAGGGTGTAATCTAACTGTTTCTAGATACGACGGTAACGAGTACGCGGACCATTGGATTGACGCCCGATGTCGATCAATTGAATGCATTTGTTGCCGCCGCCGGGGTGCGCTCGATTCTTCGACAATGGACTATTTGCTGTCTGACATACCGTCTAGTTCGCGGACTGCAGCTGCTTTCAATAATCTTACAGATCCCCCATTCGTCCAGGCCGGATGGGCTACCGCTGAGTTTGCCATTCCTAGTGGCAACGACCTCAACGCCACAATCAAAGTGGATACTACGGGAATCCAAACGCATCCCAATTGTGAAAATGCGCGAAACACGACTTTCAATGAGGCAACTTCAACAATTGAATCCATGTCTATATCTGATTGCGCTCAATCGGTGCCGATCAATACATCGGTATGTAATCGACTTGATGGAGCAAAACTGATGACTCAGTGAATCAAATTTTCAGTTGGGCATACAGTACGGCGTTGTAAATTTAGAATGTGGCAGCGGAGCAGATCTGGGTGTTGAATTTCAGCCCGTCATGTTTTGGTATGCACTTACCTCTGAAGTCGTATTAAAACGCTCATTATATTGGACATAAGGTACTTTCATCAACGCTCCGACAACGAAGAATATGAAGCGCGGACTGTGTTTTGTGCTCCATCCATCCAAACATTTAACGTGACAGCCCAAGCGTACCTGCAAGATCGAACGATTGCTCAGTGCAATCCCACCGATAACTACACGCAATCCAACAACGTCACTGGAGCTCCACTCTTCGGACGTCCGTTCAATGCGTGAGCCTTTTGCTGCAACCACATGGATCGTGCATTTAACACATGGGTAGTGTCGTATTCAACAGCAGCTCAAATCCGTTCATTCAGGCTAGAGCAAATGCCACTAACATCGCGATCCCAGGAACTGTTTTTAGATTTGCTTCTCAACTTGAAAATGGACCCCAGTCAACATTTGATCTTCCGAACGGGTTCTTAGATATAACAAGCAATGTCTATGTATGGCGTGTTAATCTCTTGCAAACTAATTGTTTTGATGGTAATGATCAACAGACACAACATCTCGCATTGACAGCAAAAAATATCTACTTTGTTGCTGAGAACAGGACGATACCAGCTCAACTTGAATCATACGTGCCGCGGCTAGTCATCAAGTACGTCATTTTCCTCTGTTTCTCACCATCATTAATCAATCGGGTTCGAAGTTCACTTCCTGGCCATGCGCTTGCTTTGCTGCTTTTCGTCATCGGGTTCATCGGAACTTTTCTCCACATCATCAATCTACGACAGCGCCGCCACTTGTTCATCGCTTCTCCCCCAGGGTCAATCGGAGGGATCGTATCGATGACAAGTCACTCAGGCTTCGGTCAATTATTGGTGCCGTATGACAGCGAGAAGAATATTGAACAGAAGTTGAAGGGACTGCGATTTCGGCTGGATAAGCGGACAGGTGCTATCGTGGCTGAGGATGATGACGCAGGGGATTTCGAGGGAGAGGGAGATGGTGTTGCGTTATTGGGAATGGCGAAAGAGCACGCGCGGAATTCTTCATTGTCGGTGTTATCATCTACACAAGATGCCGTCACGGGATATCCACCGTGGAAAGGCCATTCGGTTCCGTTGAGAACCCCTTATGACCCACTATGAGGGATGATGATACTTCGTTTCTGTCGGACTTTTTTTTATGGACGCTGATGCATATCTTAGAGTTTCGTCGCACTACTGCTAACCGCAATGAATTATTTCAATGCTCTTGGTCATTTACTTATGCTCTAATTCACATAATGGTTCGGAAAAAATCTTGTGCTCTCTGCTCCTGATGTGGCGTTTTCTTAGGTGTGGTCCGTGTGGATACCAAAACTATGTATAGAAGTCAAGAGGACACAATGCCGAAAAGACCGTCAAAGTGTGGTATGCGTCCATCTGCATCATTCTAAGAATCTGAACGCTCTACTTCTTTTTGTCTGAAGGAACAGAACACCAAGTTACAGCATCTTGAGTCTTGAGCGGAGTTGCCCAAAACCGCTAGCAGGTGTCAGCAGATCGGGGAAGTGTAACAAGACTGCCAGGAAAAATCTTTAGGACTTGACTGGACTGAAGCTCGAACATGATCGCGAACTGATCGGGTGGAAATTGGACGGGGCTTGACGCGTCTTACCTGATGTATATTGAATGCCGTACACACACTCAGAATGTCCCTGCAGCAGTTGTGAGACGCGGGCCTCTCCCGCCGCTTGAATCAGCTAATGCATAAGCCTACTTCGATATCCTCCCAACGTCATGTCTTCTATAGACTGCACCACGAATAGCTTCAATCCCTAGTGATTTCATTTCGAGGACATTGAACAAGAGACGCCTAACGCGCCAAAAGGTGGCGCCGACGCGTGCTTCTCCTAGGATTCAAGGCCGCCTTATTCAGGAGACATCAAAGGCTCATACAAGCTACGCGCCTAGGGTGAGTTAAAATGAGTGTTTGTCGCGCTCTCGTCACTGCGGCGTACTCCAGGCATGACGTCCTTCAACGCTCGGGCCACTGTTTCTCTCTCTCCCATGGGTTTATTACAGGAGGCTGCCTTGGACGTCGACAAGAAGAATGCACTGTGTGGGTGATATATAAGAGATGGCAAGCAGACAAGACTTTCATCAAGTCGAACAGCACTCACAGTTGTACAGCTTACCAGAATCATCCAAAGGAATGTTCGCTCGCATCTCTGCCTACGCCGTCTTGGCCCTTCCTTTCCTTGCACTCACAAGTGCCCTTCCCGCGACTACCACCACCGTCGACGGAGGTTCGTGCAACACGGGATCCGTGCAGTGTTGCAAGTCTGTACAGGACGTAAGTCATCGGTCCGTGTCTAGAAGAGCAAAGACACTCATAGACAACTAGGCCTCGTCCTCTCCGATCCAGTCCATCTTGGGTCTTCTTAACATCCCCATCGGCGACATCACCGCCCAAGTGTAGGTGCTGTATGGAGAGAAGATGATGGCAATGCTGATACTGTGTTCACAGCGGCCTTACCTGCAGCCCTATCACCCTCATCGGTCTGGGAACTACTCAGTGTGTCAACCAGCCTGTCTGCTGCACAGGAAATAACTTCGTAAGTGCATACATACTATGCCGGAGAAGACGACAGTATTGATCCAATTTCCGAGCAGAACGGCCTTATTGCCCTTGGATGCACTCCCATCAACATTGGCCTCTAATCGAAGAAGCCGTTCAGGATCGTAACATCGAGAAACATCACTTGGCTTGTACTTGGCTGTTTCCTCTGGAAGTGGTTCTTTTTCTTTTCTTTTGGTCACCGGACAATTTTTTTTGTGGTCGCCGAGTATGAAATATAATAGCACGAGTCAATGATGAACAGTCTGGCCGAAATTGTTAGCCAAGAGTCCTGATGAAATGTGAAATTCGTAGCGAAGTGCCACATACGCGATTTGGATCCTTCACGTTTCCTTATTTCGCTGCCGACTGAGGATTGACGCTGAATGTTGAATCTTTGCTTATTATTCGAAAATATACACAAAGGAACTACACATCTGGGACACGGACAGGTCATGAAACACTGCCAAGATCATAGAAGCGGGAGACTAAGCATCTTCGAATCAGCAAGGCGTAGACGTGAGCCAAAAATAATGCACATACTTTGAAGGAGGGAGAAGCCTGATCGTTACGCGCTGTTGTGGTGGGAAATAGTACAGCTTCTGGGCCAGGGTAAGTTTTAACAAAGGGGGCTTGTAGAGAACCCGGTCTAGATGGGAACATTACATGGGTCATCATAAGATCTTGAAGCATTATTGGATGGAAGCGCGGGATCTGTTGTTGGTTTTGCTTCCCTGGGCCGAGTTGAATGATTGAACAAAACAACCTGCAAAATCATAATTCCCAAGCCAAAAATATCATCCTGTTCGGCGCTTGAAGCGAGGCTGAAAGCTATAAAGGCTAGGTGATTGAGCCATCTATCTCCTCAAGTCGATATCCTTCAACTTACTTATTCAATACTCGCCATGTTCGCCCGCCTCTACACTCTTTTCGTCGCTCTTTTCTTTGCTATTCCCCTCCTTGCGTCCGCCTCGGCGATTCCTCGAGGAGGTGACAGTTGTACAACTGGCGCGGTGCAATGCTGCCAATCTGTTGAGAGTGTAAGCATGGCTGTGCATTTTCGGTCCCGCAAATACTGACGGTTATAAAGGCCGGCTCTACTACCACCCTCACGTCTACCCTTTTGGGACTCCTCGGTGTCGTCATTGGCGACCTTGGTGTAAATGTGTAAGTGTCATTGAACATCGCAGCTATGATATTGCTAACCTGGTCGATAGTGGCCTTACCTGCTCTCCCATCAGCGTTATCGGCGTCGGAGGAAACAGCTGTTCTGCTCAGACCGTTTGCTGCGAGAACAACAGCTTCGTAAGTTGTTTGGTTGGTGCTTGATCCTTCAGCAACTGATGTGAAATTTGAAGAACGGTGTCGTCGCTATTGGCTGCACTCCGATTAACGTGGGCCTCTAAAGAGCTGAAGAGGCGTTCCAGTCTTTCATGGTTGTATCATTGAGGGGCGACAAAAAATACGTACCGTTTTGAGCAAGATATCAGGACACTCATTTATACCTCTTTCTTTCGTATTGGTTCTTGCTGCATCTTTCATAATAAATATACCGCGCGGTTTCTTCCTTTTATCATGGCGTGAATGACTCGGAGCTCGCATTGGTACAATACTCAGGTTCTAGAGCATTGCCGCGAACCGCGCACTGCCTGTTCTTGTGAGGGGAGGAAGGCACCTGATGAAGAAGTTACACGGCGTACTTCCAGTCAGTTTGATGGCGAAAAAATGGAAGATTATCAGCCTCGTTGCCAACTGCATGCTCCGCACTTGTTCGCCGTCAGTTCGACCGCTCACTTTCAGGACGCGAACAAATCTAGACGTTCCAGTATTGATGCGCATTTAGAAAACAAGCGGTCGAAGCTGTTATGGCGCTGCCCGAGTTTCGCAGCGCTGTCATTCAGAACATGGTCTTGCACGCGGTTTTTGTTTTTGGGGATAATCGTAAAAAATACCCTTTTTCCAATGCGTAGATATATGACCGTTTTTAGACGTTGCAACAAGTCTAAAAGATATAAAAGCCAGTCAGTAAACCCATTTTTCTTTACCGACACAACACTCCTTTCCCTTTCACCTCTTCTACACAACACGCACTCTCAGATAGCCATGTTGTTCCCCCGTGTCATTCCTGCCTTCCTCTTGGCTTTGCCTCTCCTTGCGTCCGCCGGCGAAACTGGCTGCACCACCGGAGAACTCAATTGCTGTCAACAAGTCGAGAGCGTAAGCGCTTTCGCTATTTGTCCCACTCAAAGAGATTTATCACCACTAGACCGCCTCTAATCCTGTTCAAGCCCTCTCCGGCCTTCTAGGCGTTGCTCTTGGAGCTCTCGGTCTCAACGTGTGAGTAGCCTCCTCTGAGAGTTATGCCGTATCCTTGCTTACAATGAGCTGTAGTGGTCTCGGCTGCTCCCCCATCAGCGTCATTGGCATCGGAGGCAACAGCTGCTCTGCTCAGACCGTCTGCTGCGAGGGCAATACCTTCGTGAGTGAACGCACATATTTTTACCTTCAAAACCTGATTTTTGGTTTACCAGAATGGACTCATCGCCCTTGGTTGCATGCCCATCAACATCGGTCTCTAGAGAGTTGAGGGTTTCATAGTCGTTTCATTGGGATATGGACACAAACACATACCGACGCATGATCTTAGTTAGCGCTTTGCACTAGATTTGGGTTCTTGTAATTCCCTGATGGACTATTTTCTTGGTTTAAACTGGTACACCTGTTAGTATGAGAGTCGTTTGCGACCTCGAAGCAGAAAGCGACAAATGAGCGTGGTTTGAACTTCAGATTTTGAACTGACATACGCCGTATATCCTTTCGTCTCTGTCATAAACTTGGAGTATCTGATGCGCTTTGTGCCGCTTGTTCGTGTATGTAATATGGATGTAACAGGCGCAGAAGTCTAGAAATGACGGCAGTTAGTATCTAACGATTACCGATTATCACCGATGTAATGGATGCACTGACGCACGTCGATGAGTCAATGGTTATGCCACTATCTAGAGCCAATATCTGTAGCTAGCGGTGAATTAATGAAGAAAGTGGCATGCCTCACAGAAATCTACAACATTCGTCACAGTCAGGTGAGCGATGCAGTGAGTGCCAGTACAGGCTGAGCATCCCGCCCTTCGCTCTCCGGCTTTCGGTGAATCTTCAGCCGCACACCCATGCGATTAATCTGGGTCAAAAGGGGGTACTGGTAACGTTAGCCAGCGATTTTCAATGATCCGAGGTAAATTAAAGCGCTTACCATTCCGCAAGCCTTATTTTTCTCACTCACGCGGGCTCAGCGCTCATGTGAAAAGTCAGCCACGCAAAACATGGGTGTCCCTGATATTTTCTTAGGCTGAACGTATCGGAACCGAAGCTAACCTTCAAAACAGAAAAATGGACATGAGGTTAGTCTAAGCCTGAGCGTGGGAAAAAAGGATCCCAACAAACCGTCGTCATATCACCCGCCTCAAACCCGCCTTGTCACCGTTCTCCACTTGCGTTTGCGTGAACTGCGTCTTCCTGGCATCCTACAGGTGGATTGTTGCCAATGAATCTTTGATTTGACAATTCGAAACTCTAACCTGGCATGTTGTTCACTGAAACTTCCAGAAATTTTCGTTCTTCGGTTCTCTGCATCATCTTGTGGGCATCATTCCAATATGCCCTGACTCACGCCGGACATTCTGAACCGCCCATTTGCTCCTAAATTACCTTCCGAAGTTGCGGGTGTGATGCTTCACGCGTCCAACCAATGTGTCGCCCTTTTGTCCATTTGCTCATGATTATTTAGCTTTGAAGTAGCTGCCGGACAAGACGCGACACTTCACTTAAAAGGCTGCTAGAAATCTCTTCAGCTATCTATCTTTCGATTTATTTTCGACCATGTTTGCTCGCACATTCACCTCTATCCTTTTCGCGTTCGCTGTCTTCGCGACTATAGTGGCTGGCGGTTGCGTGCCGACGACGACAACAAAGACCATAACCTCCACGGTTTCGACTACTGTACGAGCGCAATGTCTCTGACATTACTTCCAGAGTCTTGATTCCCCCTTGAACAGGCTACTATCACAGCTACACCTATCCCTGCCTCGCAGTGCAGTACTGCTAATATGCAATGTTGCAATGCGCTTGAAAGGGTATATGAATTCGAGACTGTTTGCACACCTGGATGATACTCATTGAACATTTAGGCGGACTCTACCCCCGTAGGTGTCATCTTAGGACTCCTGGGTGTTGTTCTTCAGGACCTTGAGGCACTGGTGTACGTTTTGAACCTCTAGCCCATCGATCGTGCTTGTAAATACTGAATTCTTACTCTGCAGTGGTATCACCTGCTCCCCTATCTCCATTATCGGAGTCGGTATGTCTCGCTGTCTGTAACTCGTACATTGGCAAACTTATCAAAAATTTACAGGCCAAGGAGCGCAATGCGCCAATCAGGCTGTTTGTTGTCAAAACAACACCTTCGTACGCAATCTACCGTGTCTAATAGTACGCCAAATACTCACTTCCAGCAGAACGGTCTCATTGCTATCGGCTGCGTGCCCATCATCATCCAGCTTTAATTCAGCTACAGGTCGGATTGTTAGGATCTCTGCCTCCTTAGTTGTACCCGTGGACTGCTATTTTTCCTTACTATGGGCTGCTCTCTAAATACATCTGCGGTTGCAAGTGTTTCCAATCTCGTTCGTGGCATAAGGTTCAGAAGACCCTCGCGCGTGGCTCTGAACAGGTGACCGTAAATTCACTGCGTGTGCTAAACAGTGGCGTGCGGAAATGCCATGTAAGTTTCACATGGCAATAACATGGTGTGAGTCCAAAGCGGGAACTTCAAGGTACAAAGGCGAAGAGGACACGATGCTGAATATATTTATCCTATGAATAGCGGGGACGACTCCTCATGGTCGTGGAGCTTAAGTGTAAGATATTTGTCACAGGCTGGAAGGATGTGAGGAGATGCTACTCATTCAGAAATACAGCGGGCAGCAGCTGTAATTTGGGCGTTTGCGGAAGGAAGGATAGGTATTTTATTGGTTAGAACTGATGGATTCACCGATAGCGAAGGAGTAAATGAGAGGAATGATTACATTGACGCGTTCGACGGGTATGATAGGGTATGATACACCAAGGCAGGTCATGTCATTGCACTTGCAGTGGTCATCACGATAAAATCTCGTTCTTGTAGGTGCCGAGTACTACAATCGTATGTGCGCTATATGTTATGTCTATAAGGCGACATTTGGGATGTTGCGGTTTGATATATTCAACATCGAGCGGGGATCTATCGGTGAAACAACATGTGCGAGCAAATTGTTTGCTATCCATGGAAAAAAAAGGTCACAGCAGAGAGGGGATCATGGTAGATCATTTGGGTAAGGTTATATAGGCCGCGAGTACTGAGTACTTACTGCAGTCTTAATCAAGGAAGGCCATATTCCGACGGTTGGAATTTCTTGTCACGAATCCTTCAACTTTGAGCCAACATAAGCAGCCTGAGGGAGAGAGATTATTCGTTATATAGTAAAAAGGTAAAATAAGCATAGCAGACAAAAATCACAAACTCGTTAAAGAGAGACCCCAGTTCGAGTCCAGGACGTGAAGAAGTAGGGTATAGTGGATCAACCGATGAAGAACGCGATGAGTACACGTGACGGTGGAATGTCCGAGCCACTTTCGGACTCTGAATTGAGTTTGAATTTCCCAAATTTCGTGTCGGTTAGGCGTTCTCCATCGTCCCCTCCTGTCCACTCATCCTTGTCCTTATCCACGATAATCCTTCATGTAGGTCCCTTCTCCTTGATTCAATGGGACCTTGTGCAGTTATTCTGCATCTTCGAGCCATTGCTGTTACCATCTACGCGGTTTTTAATCGCGTGTTGGTATCGTATCATTTTTAAACTCCCACCTTCAACTTCCATGGTCTGACCGATTTCTTCCAGCATGCGTGAAATTGTCCACCTCCAAACTGGCCAGGTAATATTCTTTCAGATTGTCCAAACATTCCGATGCTGATGGTCACGGTGAACCCGTTAGTGCGGTAACCAAATCGGTTCGTACTGCAATCCGGCGTTATTCTTTCAACTGAGTGATTATCTCGTGTTTAGGTGCCAAGTTCTGGGAGGTTGTGTCTGACGAGCACGGCATCGAGCGCGATGGTCTCTACAAGGGCACCAACGATCTCCAGCTCGAACGTATCTCGGTCTACTACAATGAGATCGGGGCCAACAAGTACGTTCCTCGTGCCGTCCTGGTGGATCTAGAGCCCGGAACCATGGACTCTGTCCGTTCTGGACCTCTTGGTGGACTGTTCCGCCCCGACAACTTTGTCTTTGGGCAGAGTGGTGCTGGTAACAACTGGGCGAAAGGGCGTGAGTCTCTGTTTACTCTTCCTGTGTCTTATGGGTCTGTTCTTGTATTCGCCTCTTTTCAATGCCCCTTTCTTCTTTCCCCCTGTCATTTGCTCACATTTGATTTTTTGCGTCTAGACTATACCGAGGGTGCAGAACTCGTCGACTCTGTTCTGGATGTCGTGCGCAAGGAGGCAGAGGGAACCGACTGCCTGCAAGGTCAGCATAGCAACAAACACTTGTTCTCCTTCTCATGTCGTTATAGGCTTCCAAATTACCCATTCCCTTGGTGGTGGAACTGGTGCTGGTATGGGTACTCTCTTGATCTCAAAGATCAGGGAAGAGTACCCAGACAGAATGATGTGCACGTACTCTGTCGTGCCCAGTCCTAAAGTCTCGGACACTGTCGTCGAGGTACGCTATTTTAAATCACATTGTATACGTAATGACACCCGAACCCTAGCCCTACAATGCCACTCTCTCAGTGCATCAACTCGTTGAGAACTCCGACGAAACGTTCTGTATTGATAATGAAGCTTTGTATGATATCTGCTTCCGGACGCTCAAGCTCTCTACACCCACCTACGGCGATTTGAACCACCTAGTCTCCATCGTCATGTCCGGCATAACTACCTGTCTGCGATTCCCCGGTCAGCTAAACTCTGATTTGAGGAAGTTGGCTGTAAACATGGGTGCGGCTCATCTCGATTGTAATTTGCTCATGCTGACTGAGTATATGCTAATTAGTTCCTTTCCCTCGTCTGCATTTCTTCATGACCGGTTTTGCACCTTTGACTGCTCGCGGAAGCCAGCAATATCGTGCCGTGACAGTTCCCGAACTCACGCAACAGATGTTCGATGCAAAGAACATGATGGCGGCCTCAGACCCTAGGCACGGTCGCTACCTCACGGTGAGACCAACTGGTCTAGTAAAGATTTTCTCGGCTCATGGATGTCCCGGTAACAGGTGGCTGCTGTTTTCCGCGGTAAGGTCTCGATGAAGGAGGTTGAGGAGCAGATGCAGAATGTCCAGAACAAGAACTCCGCATATTTCGTCGAGTGGATTCCTAACAACGTCCTTACCGCTCAATGTGACATCGCACCAAGAGGTCTCAAGATGGCTGTCACGTTTTTGGGCAACTCCACTGCTATCCAAGAGTTGTTCAAGCGTGTAAGCGACCAATTCACGGCCATGTTCAAGCGAAAGGCCTTTTTGCATTGGTACACCCAGGAGGGTATGGATGAAATGGAGGTTAGTGTCAAATCTCTCAGTCCTACAAACGCTGACGACTCTTGTGCTGTGTAGTTCACAGAAGCTGAATCAAACATGCAAGATTTGGTCGCTGAATATCAGCAATACCAGGATGCTACGTGAGTATTTCCAAAATTCTTCTGGTGATCAATACTGATGATGGTATTACAGTGTGGAAGAAGAGTACGAGGAAGAGCTTCCCGTTGAGGAAGAGTAAATTGATGAGCCATTTTGTGCATGATCGTTTCTCCTCAAAATAAGCATATACCTTTTGGCGTCTCTTTTGTTCTCCTTGCTTTCCTACTTCCCAGGTTACCCTATTACATTAGCATGCCTTTGACCGTCTGTTACGCTTTTTTTTCGCTACTAGTGGAATTCATGACTGAATGATTATCTCGGTTGACTCGGATCCAGACTCAGTCGGTGTGCCGGGTTGAGTGAGAACAATTTCGTCAACTATTTCGGTTCGTCGTTGCTCTGTACCCGGTTCTAGTTGTGCTTGGTCTGATCGTGCTGTCACAGGGCTCCACTGATACCCGTGAACATCTGAACCTCAATCAAGCCTTTGCAGGCTTGTAAACATGCAAGCGAACCAAAAATGCTTCCATATCTAAAGAACAGAATCGCAGGTTATGACACCGATGATTAGCTTCCTGCATTGTTATTATCTGCCTTTCATACTGGCCTGTGGTGGACGTACACCAACAATCTATTCTTTTGAGGACCGGCATTGGCCTTAGACATTATAGTGCGCATGAATATCAGTGGATCCGAGTAATTGAAGTAATCACTGCGTGAAGGATATAACTTTTCAGCCCCAGGACAGTGACTGTGCATCATAGTTTAATAACGGGTGAGATATCTCCGTTCATCTTCACTGAATTTATAATCTGATTGCATTTTGGCAGATTTTAGTTCTGACACAGGAACCTTCATACCGTACGTCTCGGCGACAACATTTTCCTGGCACATGTTCTCGTACAACCCAGGTAGTATGCCAAGCTTCGCCCTGATGCTGCCCCTTGTATTCGCCAGCCTTACGACAAAAGCGCAGACATTATTCTTGCCCGGCGTACCCTTTCCGGTTTGTTCATCAGGCATTATTAGTCAAACATATATGTCTAGAGTATAAAAGTCTAATGAAAGGATAGATTTCTTCAGTGATCTACTGCTTGTTGCTTTCGGTGTTCGCCCTCCTCTAAGAGCTATGTTGTCTCGTCACATTCTTGTTACCCTCTTCTACGTCTTTGCGACGCTCACTCTCCTTGCTGCCGCCACACCCTTGGGTTCCAACCCCACTACGACGTGAGTCGTGTGGTGCGAACGGTGTAATGATACTGACTTTTTGCTTCGCCAGCACCCAGACAGTGACCACGACCGTCACCGTCTCTGGGGTACGCATCTTCTAGTTCTTGGAACGACTGTCATCAATGCTGATGTGATTTGCACCAGGCGACCACCACTGTTACCGAGTCTGCCAGCGTGTGCAGTAGTGGTAATATGCAATGCTGCCAGAGTGTTCAATCAGTGAGTTTCATGCATAGTTTGCTCTACACTTGCCGTACTAAGGCATGGAATACTTTAGGGCAGCAGCAGTGCTGTAGGACTGCTTCTAGGTCTTCTTAATGTTGTCCTCAGCGACGTGACCGCTCTAGTGTACGTTCGCTATTCTTATGCATTGATATATTCTCATAAGGAGCTTTTGTAGTGGTATCACTTGCACCCCGATCACCATTGTGGGCCTCAACAGCAATAGTTGCAACCAGCAGACAGTCTGCTGTCAGAACAACACCTTCGTAAGTGTCCACCTTGCCGCAAATACCTTGTGCTGACGGGTGTTTATAGAACGGCATCATTGCCATTGGCTGCGTTCCCATCAACATTTCCCTCTAGATCTGAGCTGTCTGCCTCCCGAGCCTGAGGCTGAAAGGTATTTTCTATGATGGTGTTTCGCTAGTTTTAAATTGTTGAATAAATGCCGAACTATATTCTAAACTCCGACGATCCGTGGACTGTAATTAAAAGGCTACGCTGCGCTTGTTGTGCTTTCATTCCTTTCCTTATACCATCCTCATATCGACGCGACAAACGCGTCTTCATCGTCAGGGGTGACTATGTCGACCCTTCACAATGTAATAGATCCAATTGCTAAGCAATTGGGGGTTGACAACAAGTACTAACGATTCAATTTCTCTAGTAATTCTGCCCCCATCTGTCCTTTGTCGTTTCCCTCTTTTTGACACACTTCTTTCAGCGGATGAAGCTATCCGATGGCCTCAATGTAGCCACCGTCAATGGCGTGGTCAAATTGAACTCTGACACTCTGTAGACTGGCGACGAGATGTTCGTTCATTCAGGAATCTACCTCTTTACACGAAGTGATAGGAAGTGCGCGCATATATCTACCTATCTTACGACACTGTTCATAATCGTGGTCTTGCAAGAGAGAGGATTCGGTCGAGACTAACACTCATCAAGGTTTCTGGTATCTAGGATGCCGAACTTGGCTTGAAGTTTGAAGGCTCTCTCGAATCTGCCCGTGTCTTGTTTGGCCTCTCCTGCAATTTTCCCAACAACTACCGTTTCGCCAAGTAATACTGGGAATCAAGGCGATCAATAGAGGATCACCGCCATGTGGTTAGCTTTCCGGTCTGGGTGCTGAACGTACTCACCTCCCTCCTGACAGTTCATCCGAATCTTGCTTGCCACTGCGTGATAACTTCATTGAAAGGGAACACACATTGAGCTATCAGCGCACAAGCAAAACATGGAATCACCATACACAGCATATGATACGTTCGGTGAAAACGGATGGTGGTGACGCAATGTCCGCCATCATTCGCGCCATTTGCTTATTTCATGTTTTCTCTTTTCTTCTTTCCGCGACCGCAATCCACTCGCAATCTCCATCGATCGAGCGATGACTCTCAGTGTTCAAGACGAAAGCCTTCCCCTACTTCCTGGCAAGACAACTTCGTATGGTCGCCGCTCTCTGCACAGACTGGAGGAGGTCTACAAGAGGAATACTGGTTTTCTTCTCATCGCTGCTGCCCAACTTGGCTTTTCAGCCTCCGATGTTTGCGTCCAGGAATTAAACAGGCTTGATCGTCCAGTTCCTACACTCCAGGTGGATTTAACTTCGTTAAATATATGACCTGTAGTATTGACTGACTCTTACGCAGCTGATCGTTATTCGTATGGTATGCTTACCTGTCTGATCACGTCTGGCAACCTCATGACTTTGGGAGGCCATAACTTACGTGTGCTGCCTAATAACCATGCTATGGCTAGGGGTTCCGGAACCCTTTAGAGGACCAGAAGGCACCCGTACAATGCTCGTATTCCGTGGAATTTGCGGGTGCGTTCGCTTCTTATCACCGTTGAACCTGCTGACCCCTTCCATCAGTTTCATAGGTCTTTCCGGCGTGTATTACTCACTCAAGTATTTATCGCTGTCGGAGGCTACTGTCCTCACATTCTTGACACCATTTACTACTACTATATCAAGCGCGATTTTCCTTGGAGAAACTGTGACTGCAGGATACCTCGTGGCAGGATGTAAGTTCAACTTTCATTCCGGCGTTGAGATTCGATCAAACCTGCACGTAACAGCTTTTTGTATCTTTGGCGTCATTTGCATCTCACAACCAAACTTCTTGTTTGGAACTTTACCTCCTGAAGGATCTGTAGATCCCAGGCTTCGTTTACTCTCAGTTTTGTGCGTCCATTGACGATGGTGATAATGTCGTCAAAATCTGATGCCAATATGGACGTGCACAGCGCCGGCTTAGTGGGAGTTTTGGGGGGCACGGCCGCTTGTGAGCGCTCCTTGTTTTTTGAAAGTGTCATATTTTCATCATGGTTCCCAAGTCACTATAATTCGTGCTTTGGGTTCTCGCGTGCATGCCCTTCACTTGCTAGCTTCATTTTCACTTCAATCGGTCATCGCAGCACGAATTGGGTACGTGGTCTGACTATTCGATTTCTCTTTCCGCAATGTGACTCCGGCTATGAAGAATGATCGTCCTTCGAACGCCAGTCGTAATTCCGACACAACGGGAATGGGGCGCCGCACTTTTTGCGATTATCGGCTTTTTCGGATTTGTGGCACAGGTATATCTCCTGCCTTATTCTGCCATTGGCTCATCCATTCCCAAATTCAAAAGGCTTTGCTCACGATGGGCCTCCAACGCGAGACAGCGGCCAGAGCCACAACCGCTGTTTACACACGGGTTAGCGCATTTCATCCGACGAATTGTGACAGGAAGCTGATCGGTTTAGATCATTTTTGCCGTTATTCTTGAGTATATTTTCTTCGAGTTTACTCCCAACTCATGGTCGGTCACCGGAATTGCGATCATTGTGACGGCTGCGATATACGTTACAGTTTGTGTCTTTCCGGATTAAAAGCGCTCACCTCTAACTATGCGTTTCAGTTGTCAAAGCACAAAGACGCAAAGGAACCACTGTTAGGTGAAACAGATGCTGTAGAAGCGGCGTAGCGTATAGAGAATAATCCGTGCCGATGGTCCGGCGTCGAAGAACAACGTTGTTTGGGTAATCGCGTGAGTAATATGTACAGTCATATGTATCTCCAATCCAAAGAATTTAGCGGCAGTGACAGGATCTCACTTGTACCATCAATTTTGGTGCCTTCATATTCTGAATCTTTGCCTGCCTGGCGAAGGCTCATCCGGTGGCTTAGAGCCAGTTTTCTATATAGCTGCCCGTTCTCTCCCGTGCCTTCTCATCATCGTCTCTGCTCTCGACACCCACCGGTCCATAACTCTAATACCCTCTAGTCATGGCTGTAGGTGCTCAGGATGAAACTATTCCCCTACTTTACACTGCCAAGAAAAGTGTAGATGGTTGGCGTTGCTCTTTGCATCAAGCGTATAAACGGAATGTTGGTCTCCTTCTCATCGCTGCATCAATGTTGGCTTTTTCTATGAGCAATGCCTCCGTCAAGGAGTTGAGTAGACTGGAAAACCCTGTCTCCACGCTTGAGGTGAGCATGACATACTCGCATCTTTTTATTACACTCAATGACTATCATACAGTTGGTTGGCGCGCATATGGTGTGGACGTTTGACCTGCTTCGCTTCCGTTTTCCTTAAGAATTTGATGATCAAGTTTGCCACTTATCTCGGCTGCATACTCGTCATGTTATGGATAGGAGTCCCAGAGCCGTTCAGAGGACCAGAAGGTGCTCGTGGGTTGCTCGTCATCCGCGGTCTTTGCGGGTACAAGGGATTCCCTTTTATCACCGATTAAGCTATGGTCTCATTCCATTTCCACGCAGTTTCGTAGGCGTCAGCGGTGTTTATTACGCTCTAAAACATTTGTCACTATCGGAAGCTACTGTTCTATCATTCCTGGCACCTTTTGCCACAGCTATCTCCGGTTCGATATTTCTCGGGGAAACTTTGTCTGTTGGGCATATCCTGGCTGGGTGTACGTCTCCCAAAACGCGTCTCGAATCCTTTGCTAACGACTGTCTAGTACTGAACATCTTTGGCGTCGTTTGCATCGCGCAACCGGTATATTTGTTTGGACAGTTGCCAACTCAAGGGGCCGAAGATCCGGAGTTTCGTTTACTGGCAGTAGGGTGTGTGAATTGATGTTTTACGGCTACATGGACCTGAGTCAGTTGATAGCATGTCTTTAATAGGCGTCATGGGGAGTACGGGGGCTTGTAAGTCACCTTCTATACGCTAGCAGTTGCCCCGTGTTCATATGGTTCTCGAAGACACCACAATCCGTGCCATCGGCTTTCGTGCACATCCACTCCACTCTTTGGCTTCGTATTCACTGCAATGTGTCATTGCTACGAGCATCGGGTAATTGTTCTAGACCATTACCTGGACTCCATATTCTCATAGCAGACAGAATGGTCGTAACTGGTAGTCCGATCGTTATCCCGACACAGCCGAAGTGGGGTGTCCTGTTTGCAATCCTCGTCTTGACTGGCTTTGTCGGACAGGTACGCCAGCTTCATTCATTCTCAGGTAGACTTGTTCACCTTTTTTTTTGCAAGGTGCTACTATCGATGGGCCTTCAACGTGAAACCGCAGGGAGAGGAACGACTGCGATATATACTCAAGTGAGTAATTCTTATCTGTGCTACTTGAAAAGGGATTAAAGACACACTAGATTGTGTTCGCCACAATTATCGAACGTATTTTCTTCGAATATATTCCCAACGCATGGTCGGCCATAGGGATCGTGGTCATTATGTCGGTGGCAATCTATGTTGCGGTGCGTCTCCATCAGACAGTTACTCTTTCTCACTAAAGACTTGGCAGATGTCAAAGCCTCAAGAGAGTCCTAAAGACGAACTTATAATTCACAATACTCAGAGAGCGCCAATGCCAGGTAGTCGGTAACAAGGCAATTCAACATAATATAGAAACACTCGTAATATTGTTGTATCGAATTCTTAGTACATGGACTGTAATATAAAGTAGAAGTTGAGAAAACGCGTCGAATTATACATTCTCTTCGATTTCTCTGCTGAATGGATGGCCGAATATTCATTCCGAAGTTGTTATATGCTCCTTCAAATCGTCATGGTGAGACGAACCGTTAGGTGACGGATAAATCGTGGCCTTTTTGCTAAATGGTGTGATCGAAGTTTCAAACAGTGTCGATATGTCTTCCAAAGAACGACCCTGGTAACAAGTCGTCAGTTTATGAACAAAACTCCTCATGGAGGACAAACTTTTGTTTCATGAAATGTGAAAAACACTTGGACGAACGAAGCAACACAGAAAACACCGAATACGAGGTACGTTCTGATAAATATGTTAATTCTCTGGCAATAGTGATCATGACGGGATGAACTTACTTCCACTGAATATTTTTGAAAGCCGGAGGAACAAAGAAGGACAGTGCAAAGTTCATGATCCAGTTCGTCGCTAAAGCATCGCGGTTCAGAAGGCCTAGTACGGGAAGGTGGAGAAAAGAAATTCAGACCTGTTGCCAGACCAGACCCTTGTGCTCTTACGGGGCGAGGGAATATCTCCGAAACGTATATCCAAGATACCGGCCCCTGTTCGGGAGATAAGAACACAACAGAATGATGAATCACAGGATAAACACACCCATGTAATCGCAAAGGAAGCCACGAAGAGGTAACTACATGCAATGACGGCTTTGGACGGCGGGCCGGAAACAGACCATCGCACATTCTCATTGCCTTCGACGTTGGGGACATAGTGTCCGTAGTTGGCGAGCAATCCGGCCGTCGCAAAAAGGAATGCCGCCATGAGGGCAGGAGCCAACGAGGAGGGTCGGTCGACGGCCCCATTTATCAACCCAAATCAGAGCTGGGATTGTCATGGCGAAGTTGATCACATATTGCTACTCAACGGCATGAGAAGGGCGTACGTTGATAATGGAGGAACTTACGATTGAGGAAGATATCAAATTTGTGTTTCCCGTAAGGCCGGCCATTTGGAAGACGTAAACGACATAGTACTGACCGAAAGGTGAGAATGAGTGAGATGAATAGGTTAGAACTATACCATCATAACGTTCACACCACACAGTTGGCTGTAAGAATAAAACTAAAGTAAGTATACGGGAAGGTGGGCAATGGATGAACGTGCCTCCAGAGTTGACAAGCCATACCGGCAATAGTTCGGGACAGGAGTTTCTTCTTGAACAAGTCGCTATATCCAATCTCGGCTGATTCCTTTTCGATACGAAGAGCTTCGCGAATCTCATCCATTTGCAGTTGAACCTCGGCTGAGTCGAGGGGCAGATTGTGAATCTTGGCGATAACTTGTTCTGCTTCTTGCATGCGACCACGGGACGCAAGCCAGCGACACGACTCGGGACATAAGGGCAAGAGAAGACCAAGGAGAGCCCCAGGAACGAGTTGTAGACCCCATGCTAGAAACAAGATCAGTATCTGCTTCACAAGATTCAACGTTGTTATCTCACCCAGTCGAAAGGAAGTGACGCCCTCTATGAAGCTGCAGCCGTAGCTGACGTAGAACATCACTAGGATCAGAAATATTTGAGTTGATGAGTGAGACCTTAAGATCAATGAAAATTACACACCAAGGATACCAATAGTTATCGCAATTTGTTGAGTGCCAACAAGGCGACCACGGATAGCCTTTAAAAAAAAGGTTCCAGATCGCTTTGCAAAGTGTGAAAGTCAGAAACATTCTTACCCTAGGCGATTGTTCCGCAAGGTATACTGGAACTTGACCTGACGTCCATCCAACACAGATACCTTTGATTAATCTCCCAACAACCAGCATAGGAATATTCTGGGCAGCGCAGCTGAGGATGCATCCGATAGTCCAGCACACCGTCGAAAGTACGATAGATTTCTTGCGTCCAAGACGATTAGATACAGGGCCAGCGACGAGGGCACCGACAAAGGCACCCGCGGGCATCGCCGCTGTTATTCCACCTTGGGTTGTGTCATTGGGATGGTTGAAGTAGATCAGGTACGAATCGACGTCCAAGAACGCAGAGACGGATGATATGTCTAGACAGGACAGATCAACGACGTGGCAGAGAATCTTCAGTCTAAGGTATGGTTACCTGTACCAAACAAAAATCCGCCCAGCGCACTGATGGCGGCAATGGCATACGGATTGTAGATCTCCAGCATTTGATATGAATAGCTCAGACAACAGTCGTAGAGCAGGATGGATCAACAGCGACAGACGGGGAAACTGCCTGGATATCCACTGGCATATCGATGGTTCTTAAAACGCCTTGGGCATCCGAGTCCCGTCCCAAAGACGTAAAAATGGGTCCCCCCGAAGAAGGTCATCGTGGAGTATTACTATGACGCGTGACGCTGAATGCTCTAGAGCTCCCGGAAGGTTGAGGTTCTCCTTGTGAGAGAACGTTCTGTCGATGCATTCAGCCCCGGGGAAGGTCAGTTCCGAAAGCCCGAAATCCGATCAAAGGACCGACGCCAGTGCCAAATTCTGTCGAAGGTGTTCGATGGCGCGTGTATCATACGGCTGAGGCAATTGAAAGTAAACGAAGATTGATTGCTTCTGTTGTTTTACGGAGCAACTGATGGACGTCGTAGCTAGCTAGGAGAACCCAACCGACTGTTTCCTGGTAAGAGAAGGAGAACACTTCAAATCGAAGTGATAGGTATCCTGCAGTGACTGAACAAAAGGAGTTGGTGGTGCAGTAGTGTTCTTGAGTTTAGCCTCCAGGTACGGTATGCACTTGCCACGGATAAGTACAACTTCTAAAAGAAGAGAGGCGTTACTTTTGTCAATATTAGAACGCCCGAGTTACTGAATACTATCAGGACGCCACGTGAACAGGAAGAGGATCTTTTCCGAGTCGAATAGTATTCAACGTTTGTACCAATCGGCGTATCCAGTGGGAGGGACAATATGGTCCGAGTCCCAGAGAATGGTAACGTTCAGCGTTGTGGGCACATGTTTCCTTGTACTGACGATCCTACGACGTCCCAGGTCAATCACGCATTAATATCGGTGTCACCCAAAAATAAGTCCCCCTTCGGACAACTACACCCAGTCATAATAAAGAATGAGGCTGAACCCTAGAGCGAAGGACACTGGAGATACCCGCGCGATTCTGGGCCGGCCCAGCGTTGAGAAGTTTAGACAGCATGACGATGGCTGAGAACCGTGGACCGTGGTTGAACCGTTCCAAAAATCCAGAGCCTAAGACAAATTCGGTAGTTCGGCCCGGAGATGGCCGCCGATCGCCACGATTGATTTCCTGCCAGTGTTTTTCGCCTTCCACTGTTGCCTTCCACTCACACATTCGGAGCATGTACACAAAACGCCTTTCATTGATAATAATTGGGGGAAGGCGTACTAAATAAATGTCTTAGAAGGTTCATTCCTCTGTCCCTCACCAGGCAGGATCGCCATACTTTCGCAGTCACCGCCAATGCACAACAAGCACCTTGAAATATTTTCGCATTTGTAGCTTTTTCTACCTCTATGATACCAGCGACTACATATTGTCAAAAGGGACTGCTATTATTACTCAATGTGCTTATGTCAAGCCATCGTGGACATGTTGCTCGGGCTCTATGTCACCTACCTTCCCTTTCGAGTTTGATATCAATGACACAGTCAGCATGGTTCCTACATATGCTATCAACACCCTCCTTCCGATAGCTAAGACTGTGCCTTAATAGAAGTTGCCATTGAGATTACTTACCGACATTAAGGGCTAGCAAATGTATACTACCCCCGAGTTCTGTCATGAATAGCTACATTTCAATCTGTATTCAGTCCCGACAAAGCTAGCCAACACCGTGAGACGGGATAACCAATGCAAAGTTCACAGAGGTTCCTCCGAGTCGCAAATCGCGGGGTTGCCTTGTTTATCAACAACTGTGTAGAAAATATTGGCTGTTCTCTTGAAAGGGATCGCTTACCAGTGCGACTACTAATAGTATACTACTGCTACCGAAGGCTACCAATCGTCTTGGCACATCTGGCGGCAGGGCAATTTTGACTGATTGTCATTAGAGGGCGCTTAGAACTGTGTATTCTGTCTTCAATCTTCTACTGGCATGAACACCCGACTGCGCTAATGTGACTCGTACAAGAGCCCGTCTCAATGGTTGGTAAATCACATAGTTTACCTATTCCGAGTCCGAATCTTCGATCAATCTGCCTCTTCCTCGCTCGTCGCCTCTCACCAGTTGACACGCATCGAGGATGATGCGTTCAACCTCATCCCATCGGTCCCCGCCATCGATCTTTGTAAGGTATGGAAAAAGGCTGTCTAGGTACCCCGCAACGCGCACCGGATTCTCGACCGGCATATCAGGTGAAGAAAATTCGCGTAATCCATGTTGGAAAACCTGACGAGGTGGAAGCGCGCCACTTCCGGGGAACTCGATGGGCATGATAAGACTTACGAGCTGACTGTACTCCACCGCCAGCACCGGCAAAACTTCGCACGGGAGAGGCACCTGCCAATCGAGGGATGCAGATGGTTTCAATGCTTGGCCAGGCTCTAACAAGCTTCGTTTCGACTGTGCGCTGATCAAAAGCGAGGTCACCAGAATAATGAAGCGTCTTGAGTAATCTCATCTCATAAAATGGGTCAAAGACGGCTTGTGAAGACTCCCAGAGCTCTTGACTGGCAACTGCCAGGTATGGATAGGTCAACGAGAGTTCATGCAGACTTAAGTTGAACCGTTGGACGAGTTCAAGATGGAAATCATGCATGGCCTCGCAGGCGTGATGGTAGCTCGGATTAAGAGAGTTATCGATGAAGGTAAATGATTGGAGAATATCAGCGACGATGAGTCTCAGTACACGAGTCATGGACGTAACGGGTCCGGTGACATGCAGTGTTTTGAGGGAGGAAAACCCATCTTGGCGATCACGAGGTAAGGTGCCAGGTGCGAAGACGATTTGGAGGTGCTCAAGGGTCTCGGAGACAGAGAGATCCTCAAGGAAGGAATACGTTATGGGATGTGATGTGATTTTTAGGCAGCGGAGGCCTTTTCCGGTGAAAAAAGTCGCAGGACAAGCTAGGTCGATGCGACTCGGAGTAGAATGATAATTGGGGTCAGTTGCCGGTGAACAAGAGATGATAAACGTCTCTCGTCCTGCAACAGCGGTCATCACCGACGTTGCCGCGGCGTCGGTATCAGGGTTGGGGTCCAAGGTGATTCCAACTTCTCGCAAACCAGGGCTTCTTAGTAGAAAGAGAATGCGAGGCTCTGCGGCAAAGGATTGATCTACTTGCAAGCGCTTCAGCTTGGCGAATAGGGGAGCGTCTGCCAGTGGGAACTGGGTCATGATACGGAGGTAGATAGATGGATGTTCCTCGGCGCGAGAGGATGCGTCGAGCGTCAGGGATCGAATACGTTTGGCATACAGCCTGAATCTGTCCCATCTCAATTTCGGTACATCTCTGGGGATCGTCTGTCAACGTTGATATACATTAGACATACATTCACAGAAGATATCCGGAGATGTCGCTTACCCAAATGCCTCCACTTTTTGGCCCGGGACTTTCTACATTGAGCACGCGCAATAACGAATTGAAGCCATAGATATCTTTCCAGAGACGGTCAAGAGCCGGCTCGGACACAGAAGAGCAGACCGTTGTCAATGCAACCAAGGGGTTGATCGCTGGACCACCCCGCAAAGACTGGGTGCTGTCTGTCCAAAGAACATCACATATAATGTTCAGTAAATCTGTATTAAAAAGGACATCTTCCTCTGGGGAACGAGGAAAGTTGGAGTCTGGAGAGTCCATGCAGGAAATATGAGTCGTTCAAAAGCCATGGCAGACTTTATAAGCTAGGTACAAGCGCTTAATTTTAGCGCCACTAGAAACGAGGCAAAGTTTATATGACGTGAGGATCTGCGACGAAACGAACAGAATCCAGCGGCTATTAACAAGGCTTTCGCGTGCCATTGAATATTATCTCTCACTAGAAAAAAATTAGATGGCTAATCACAAAACAAATATAATACCTATCTTCATAACGTGGGAAACGAGTTGTCTGCATTCTCTGAATGAATATCGTCAGTGATAGTCAATAGCATAAAGAAGGAACATTGACTTCCCGATTCAGATTGGTCCTTGTCCTATCATTGCTTCTCCCACTGCTTCTCTCGAAGATTAAGCTTTCCACATTTTCGGATTTGAATAACTCGGAATTTTTGCGCTGATTTCCTTGTACTGCCGGTAACCGCACAAGTTTGTCCTGTATGCGAGTCTCACGGCTGCGCCCACTGGTAGAACTACGACAGTAATAACGGTGTCCTCGAGGGTTGATGTTCAATTATGAGTCCGAGAGATGACTTTGGCAAGAAGCTCAGGAAACTTCCATGAAGGTAGGTTCTTACGCAAGTTTAACGTGTCGAACCCCAGACTCGTTGCCGAGACCTTTGTCCGGCTCTCTTGCTTTTGAATTGGGAGAGGACGCCCTCTTTGTTACTGATACGCTCTGTCTTCAGGCGAGCGTCGACATATAATGAGCGGTCTTAGCCCGAGTAGACTGCGACTGCGCTACCAAGCCTCACTGACAGGCTGAGTGAGCGTCGTGGAGACGTAGCAGAGGGTAACAAGTATGCGACGAGACGACATGATCTTTAGAGCAGCGAAAGCTGAAAGCAACAAGCAGTAGATTACTGAAGAAATCTGTCCTTTCGTTGGTCCTTATACTCCAAACGCACATGCTTTGGCTAGTAATGCATAGGGCAGGACAATGATGATTTTTTCTCTGTGAAAAATGCGAATCCAGTAGCAAACTATCCCCAATTAATTCCCCTTGATTCGGCCGACCGCTGTTACGCTAGAAGCTGTTACCATGGAATCCCGGTTGACGGTCTTTGAAAAACAATTGACGATGTTGAAACTTCTGGAGAAGGTCGCGGGTAATTCGCATCCCAGAGTGTATACGGTACAACTAGACGAACAGTATTGCCAGTGGTAAGGAACTGAAGGAACGCAAAAAATCCTAACAGAAGTGATGATAAGATTTTAAGGCCCCCGTTTTAGATGATGAACGTCGCGTTTAGACTTATTTCCAGTAAGGTGACATCAGGCAGAACTTTGATCTATATTAATTGAACCCAAGATAGCAAGAACAATGCGGCGAGGATAGCCCAGGATGAAATGTTGGAGTATCGAAAAGACAGACAGGATCTATAAAGGAATGTATAGACGAGATATGCGTAAGACAAAGAAGTCGTGAGGTAGAGTTGTTCAGTCGCAGCGAGGCATCAAGAATCGCTCCTCTCTTCTTGTATCAGAACCTCCAGAACAGGTGTATTCTCCTTCCCATTAGCATGCTCGCCGCGATCTCCTTTGACGGGTTTACCGAGGGTATGGGTGGCCGCCCCCAAAGGGTAGGGACCGTCGTATGGTGGCATGTAGTCGAGAGAACAGATGACAGTAACCACAGAAGATGCTTTGTTCTTGAGTGCTTGCTTGCTCGATGAATCAGGAAGCAAAGATCCTTCTTCGTCCATAAGGCGAGACGCGAGAAGGTGCCGAAGCGGAGAAGGTGTGAGGCAGACGATACGGCGTATATCAAACGGCGACCTAGGTCGCCCAGGGTAGATTCGACGGAAAAGAAACCTATACCGCATGACGGGCGTGGTATAGAGGTCTGGATGTTTTCTTGGCCTCCCGCTCGCGGATATAAAGTCAACCAGATATTGAGCCTAATAGTTCGTTCAAATATTCGTTGACTTCTGAAGATGAATGACGAACCTCGCTATAGGGCACCGTCGTTTCTTCGTTTCTACGCGGAAAGAAGGTTCCAACGAGGGAGCAATAGAGGTAGTAAGACATAACAACGACGAAGTACACGCCCACGATACAGCCTATAATGATGCCGACCATGACTGAGGGACGTGACTGAGCTGAGCGAGCGACTGGAGGCATATAGCTGTCGTAAAAAGAGCGTAAATGAATGACTATAAAACGAGCGAGATGAATAGAAAAAAATGAGCAAGTGAAATGGTGGAGGCAAGGCAAGGTTGCTGTCAGCTTCATTGTGTAAGGCGTTAATACCGGCCCGGAATTCACACGGTCGACGCAGAGTTCACCGGCGACCGCTGTCAGCATTCTTTCCTTCACACCACATCTACCACCATGGGCCTTACTCTCGAACTTGGAACTCCTGTAAATACCGCCCTCTTCCTCTTTATATTATACTCGGTCCAGCGCATTGTCTTCCCATCCCCTTCTACCGCCACTAAAGGCTCTGTTCCCAATGAATTTAAGGGCGGCTACTCGTGGATGCCAAAGTACCACCCGCCAACTGTGATTTTCGAAAACTTCACGTCAAAGACGCTGCAGCCTTTCAATGGCAAGGACAGCGAGAGGATTCTGCTGGCGATTAATGGAATCGTTTTCGATGTTACTGCCGGCAGGAGTTTCTATGGCCCTGGTGCGCCGGTCGTTGGATTAATAACGTATTATGGCTAATGAGAATTTCAGGTGGTATGTATGGAAATTTCGCGGGACGCGATGCATCAAGGGGAATGGCGAAGCAGTCGTTCGATGTCGGTGCGTAGTCTTCGTCATTGTCGTGATTTCTGGTATCAATTACTGTTGACAGAGATGCTTACACCCATTGACAAACCTCTGGACAAGCTCGAGGATCTTAAACAGGATGAGATGTACGTCTGCTATTGTCAGCGAAACTGAAAACCTAGTGACTTTTGAAAGTGACAACATGAAAGGCTGGATCGACCATTTTTCGAACAAATACATCATTTGCGGCAAACTCGTAGAGAACGACGTTGCATAGACAGTCTTACGCTTTTGAATGTGTCATGTCCATGATTTGTACTAACACGCCAATACTAAAGTTTTTTTGCACCATCTACACGGTACATACAAGTCCTCGACGTTGATATCACACTATCAGAAAAACTGCGACTTTCATCCGATACTGTTGTTCGACACCTAGTCAGTGTCTACTCCAAACCAGTGTTAGCATCCATGGTCCTCGAACAGATCTGAAGATGTAATGCCTTGCAGCTATACCTCAAAGAAAACCGTCTGGGCTATCACACGGTAGACTCGGCGGTACACATGAGTCAAACCGTGTGGACTTAGGTTTATGTTTTAAATTAGCACATATGCTCTGTTTCATGCGTCGCAACGCTCACTAGTACGTTTTGAGGATTCGTTCCAAGAAATTATGAAGCTGAACGTATGATACATTGAACTCGAAAGGAATTAGCACCGAGTGAGTGAATAACCCAAGGCCCCTCATCTATCTTCACTACTAGGAGTTCGTAGCAAGTCTACGCGACTTGGGGACGGTCGAACGTTGGCCATCTCTATATCTTTTGACAGCTTGGTCGAATCCCCTCTTTTGGCTTTATTTCGACGACACCAGGCATACAATAAGTCCTGTGAATTTGTTAGGATATCATGCCCTTTCGTGCGGAGGCTGTGGTACATACTTTTTGTGTGCCGAAGAGCAGAAAGACGGATACGGGCACTGACACACAGGTTAGTTGTTACTGATGTTCAAAGAGATAGAGATTAGACGAACTCAAGGTCAAAGCCAAGTTCCACCCTACTGCTGACGAATTGGGATCCATTGCAAGGCTGGTAATACCCATTCTAACGCAGAACAAATTGGAATCATGGCTATAGTGGGCAGATCTGACTCACACATTACCGATGGAGAGGAGAACCGTGAGCGCTGTCACGCGTATGACCAAGGATACTGTAACTGAGGTATTAGTCGACGGAATGGCGCGTCCGAGTCTACGCTTTGTAATGCAAACTTTGATAGCGACAAGAACTGCGGGAAGTCAAGACCTCCTAAGTGTTGACGAGCGAAAGAGTACTACTTACTGGAGAAAATGAGTACGAAGGTATCGGGTAGTATTGTCGTTATGGTACTTATGATGTACCTGTAAGACGCCCAGTCAGCTGGGTGCGAAGAAAGGGATGTCGACTAGACGAACGGCTGGCCGGCGCCGAATCCATCTATCGGAGCGATATGACAGAAAATGCGGCTTGCATCTCGTTGTACTGCTTCTGGGTGAGCGACTCCGACCTGAGAAGGATAGTCAGACATCAGACGAATGTTGCGAATGATCGACAATTGATGCTCACGCCTATAACATAAAAGAATACGCCGATAGCGACGGCAGGGGGAATTGCGAGTAGCTGCCAAAGAGGTTGTCGGCAAAGAACTTAATAAGACAAAAGCAAAACTGTACCCAAGACCGCCACTGCTTCATCCTTCTATCTGAGATCGATAGGATATTGAGCTTCATGTGCAACTGCAGAAGAACTTCAGACGTGTACTATTTCCACAGAGTTTAGCATACCTCGAGCACCAGGCCCAACGCGGAGATCGTGGTGCTAGACAAAACTAGTATGAATTCAACTGCTGTACAAGACGAACAAGTTACTAACAACGGATTGGCAGCATACCCGAGAGCTGACTGCAAGATGCAGATACCGAACGGTGGCTCCTGATTGCCTTGCCGTCCAAGCAACAACAAGTATGCGCCACACCAGAACATTGTGCTTCCAATGAACAGAAACCATGTTTTTGACCTTGATATACGAGAAGAAAGCTTCGCTGTTGTGCATGTCAATCCGAGCAGGACAAGTGTACTGATGAGGATCGCGTCGAATAATTCGACGACGAAACTCAAGGACATCGGAATCGACTAGTAGGCAGTAGTGTTATAGGTGAGGTGGGAGGATTTACGGGGCACTTACGCTGGGCATTGGTTGTCATTACTCGGAAAGGAGGACAATGGGAAATGCTGGAGAAGAGGATACTTTGAATACCATGAGGTCGTAAGTCATAGAGCAACTATCATGATTGAAAATTTCGTGATTTTCTGGATCTCTGCGATGATCGGATATAGTTTCCTTCAACAGCTATGATGATGCTGAGTGATGAAGTCAGGTGAGATCCGCTTTTGCTTCAACGACGTTGCTCTAGGATTACAAAGGATCCCATATGATCACGGTGCAGAATAAGTAATCCGTAGATCTATTACAGGGACGATAGAAGTTGCTCTTACCCTCTGCCGATTCCGTGCTAGGTAAGAACGATATCGCTATTTGATTGAGCTTAGGCCTTTGTTATTGGTTTGAGCCTAAGGAAAACTTGAACCAAACCTGAACGGTCGCAAAAAAGAATATTGCCCGGTTCATTCGGGCCGGACACGTGCACCTGGAAAGGCCATACTGTGACGAGTTCTGCGAGTACATATACATATGATAAAGGAGCTTGCCAGGCTAATGATAGTAACCAACGATTACCCGAAACCAGTGTCAATGCCGTACGACAACCATACAACTCCTAGCATCACCAATTCGTTCAGAGTCTTTGTCGCCCCATCATTACTAATACTGTATACTACTCCCGGAGCCCTTGTGTCTCATCGTTTCAAGTTTTTTCTGTGATGGTCTATTTAGTTCTCGCCGCTCGAACCCGCTCATCTGTTCATCACTGCTCGGTGTCAACGCTTCGCAGACGCAGTTAATCAAAATGCAGACCTCTAGAAAAATATCTCCTTTTGGTTGTTCCTGTAAAATCCCGTTCGTAGGGATCGAGGCAATCGACGAAGCGCGATGAAGCGCGATGAGTATTCGCATATGATGCCGCTGTAGTTGGATGTTTCTTGCTTGGGAGAGAATTAAGGCTTTATGATTTCGCTATGCATTTGAAGTATGACGCATGTTAAATGTGATGTTATTCATTCGTAGAATAAGAACAATGCTGCTGAATCATCTCCAGGAGTTAGCTTCTCGTTCCAATCTTCATATGTCTTCACTAGGATGTAGGAGGTCCAGGCGACTAGGAGATGGTCGCACAGTGGCCATCTCCAAATCCTTCGCCCCTTTGCTTGAGGCCGCCCTGCCCGCTGCATGGCGGCAGCACCATATATGCAAGAAGTCCTGTCGGTTCGTCGGTATGAGGCCGATTCGACGTCGCAATGAACTGTACATACCATCTGGGTGCCAAAGACTAGAAACGCAGACACAGGCACTGTCATAGAGAAATCAGTGGCGTATCAAACAGACGAATATTTCACGAACTCGACGTCAGAGCCAAGTTCCATCCAGACGCTGATGTGTTGGGATCCATCACCAAGCTAGTTATAGCCATACTGTTGGGGGGAAGGGGGATGAGTTGATCCTGATGCCAAAGTACGAGTTATTAGATCGGACTTACACATTACCAACGGAAAGCAAGACTGTGAGTGCGGTGACCCGTATAACCCACGATACGGTTATGCGGGCATTCCCGTTCGGTGGAAGAGCATGTCCATATCTACGCTTGCTGATGCATACCTTGATAGCAACCAGACCTGCAAAGATCTGAGGCTCTTCCAATAAATAAATAATACATTCCTTACCAGAGAAGAGAAGGACGAAAGCGTCAGGCATGATAGTGGTTACTGCGCTAATGATGAATCTTTGGGACGAGAAGTTGGTTAGCCCGATATACTGTGATAAATTCGACAGATCGACGAACGGCTGCCCAATTCCAAAGCTGCCTATATGAGCAATGTGGCAGAAGATACGACTCTGATCTCGTTGTACAGCTGTTGCATGGGCGGCTCCGACCTAAAATGAGCACGATGAGCAACGCATTGAACAGCAAGCTTAGAAAGCTTACACCCAAAACATAGAAAAAGACCACAATACCGACAGCAGGCGGCACAGCAAGAAACTGTCAAGGCTGTCGATATGAAAGATACAGAGTACATCCGAAGTAATACCGTACCCAGGATTGCCACTCCTTCAGTCTTTTGTCGGAAAATGATAAAATATTGAGCTTCATGTGCAACTGCATCTGAGACTCAGTTACGTTACGGTTTGTGAATGATGGCACCTCACATACCTCGAGCACTAGGCCCAAGGCAGACATCGTAGCGCTAGAAGAACACTGTACGGTCAAATATCTCAAGTAATACTTGCAAGGGTACTTACACAGGATTGGCTGAATACACAAGAGCTGACTGCAAGAGACATACACCGAAGGAAGGCTCTTGATTACCTTGTCGGCCAAGCAAGAACAGGTACGCGGCACACCAGAACATTGTGCTTCCGATAAACAGGTACCATGTTTTTGACCTTGATATACGGGAGGAAAGCTTCGCTGTAAGGCTTGTTATGCCTAGCAGGACAAATGTGATGATTAGAATAGCGTCGAATGCCTGTACGCAGAACTCAAGAACGTCATATTGAACTGATAGAAGATTAGGAAAGTGCAATAATTGAGGGATTTATGAGCGACTCACGTTGATTAGTGGACGACATGGAGGAGGACAGCGAGCAATACCGAAGAGAAAGATAATATGGATGCGATGAATGTGGACGCGAACAGGAAACCCTGCGGGAAGGTAACTATCATGATTGAAATTTTCATTTTCTAACGTCGAGAGATTGCTGAATTAGTCTTAACATCTGTCGACTGGGATCATGATGGTAGGGTACAAGGTTACCCATCTATTTCGATGGAAGGAGCAGAGATGTCTCTTCAATAGAGAGTTATTAACGTCGCCGGATTGAAATCATCTCAAAAGTTCGGTGCCTTGATATCTGTTCTTTCGTCGCCAACCAATGCGGGATTTGAGGAGAAAATCATGATTGAATCATCGCTGAACACGAAGGAGTTGCCAAGTGTAGGATAATAGCGGGAGAAGCGGAGTGTGACGATGCTGCTTCGTGGTTGGCTTAAAAGAATGCCGTGTCCAAATTGGGAAATCCGCCTTCTGCCAGTGATCTTCTTTCATTTTGAAAGCGCTTACATGCGATTCCCCCATTACAGCGAACAAAACAGCGAACCCGAGCAAAGAATACAGGTAATAGTAACCAGGCATGATTAGTCCTAAGCTTACAGGGATGTGCTACTATAGTACATCATTATCGAAATGGCGTCTGGTGGTCTGCTGAGTGCTCTCCCATGAGGTTACGTCATGCGTAGAAGTTGTTAATGTGATGATACTTTTATCAGCGGCGAGATGATCTATCATATTGTACCTCCCGGGTAGACTCAACTTCACCCTGGATGGGGTCGAGTATCCAGGGATTAGTCCGATCACGTTTCACCGTTCCAATCTTGCATCGGAGAAAGATACAAATGATATCAAGAAACGACTGTGCCACATGAAGGCAGGCGAAAGGAGAGTCTTGATGATCAGTGGGGGCCGGGAGACCAAGGTAGCAATACTGGTAAATCGTTTATTTCGAAGATGCACAGTTCTCTCGTCATAGGTGCTATGATGGAATAAAGAGCAACTGGAGGCAACCGGTCTCAACCGCTCAAGACCCCGTGATATCAGAAGTCGAGTATAGGCAGTACTAGTGGAAGCCGCGGTCAATGTGTGTAAATAGACAGGAGAGGAATTTTGCGTACTTTACTGTCGGGTCCGCTGCCCAGTTCGTCGGGCTCATCGCCATTGTCATTACCTTCATACCTACAGTATACCGTGAGAAATACGAGCGAAAAGGTTATAAATCTAAACTTGCCTTTCGCAAATAGTGTCAACGTCATCAACAGTAGTCGTCCGAATCGTGGCAGTACTGGTATGCGATTAGCGAGGCGAAGACCCAAACAAATGAGACATCGGCTCACTCTCCGTAATTGCTTGAAAGATGGAAATGTCATGAGTGCCATTTCAGAGGTCATGAGTGCACTTTTTGCTCACGAATTGATACCAGCGAGAACGTCTCCGTCGACGGCCCATACATCGTTGATCTGCGGAAAATGAGAAATAAACAGCCATTCCCATCAGTGAAAAGTCGATAGATTTACTTGGACTTTGCGTTGGTACTGTGTTCTGAAATTGATATAAGCATGGTAGAATGCATATTCATAGGTTGTAGCCTTACTTGCAATTTCCACACTATGATGATATCCAGTCAGCAGGGTATGGAAGTAGCATGAAAGAATAAGGCTTTACGCTTCGGTATAATTTTCCAAAATCTTCGACGTAGAACTACAAGGGATTGAGTATGAGGACGTGGGCAATCCAAGTCGTGTTTGTTCAATTTCTTACCGAGTTGATGATGACAGTTCCGCCACCATTGTGTTGAACCACCTTGTCGTCGGCATGCTTGGCCTACAGACGGTTAGCAGTAAGAAGCGCACAATATAGCTCGACATACACCGCCATAGTTGATGCGGGAGGTACCTGAAGTTTGTTTGATCGTAATTGCGTCCTCGCAGACGTCCTAATTATCGACTTCAGAATCGGTACCTTACGACATGGTCGATACATACCTCGAAATAGACGTGATCCAAAGTACACGAGCCTGTACATGTCGCATTAGACCGAACTACATGAATTCAAGATGGTACCTACCAAGGCAGTGAACGCCTTCAGCTTGGTTGGCGCCAATGACAACCCGACTTAGTGTGGCACCCTCTTGGAGCAGGAAAACGGCATCAGAATCACCGCCTTCTGTCTGTCCTTTACATGCCCCAGATCCTCGGTCATACCGCGTGTATGCCTGAGACGGAGTGAACGTCTGTCCAGCCGCGATGGTGATGGGACTGCTGAGAGAGCTAGTTGTCGGAGGGGTCGGGAAGACGTTTGTTGCAGTGCGACGTTCCAACCTGTGAACTACTGAGTTAGTGAAATTGCAAAAGAATGTAAGGTCGCCGAAAATGTACGGATTGGCCGCGACAACTGCAGCTCCGATGGCTAGGGTTACTAAAACTTGAAGAGTGAGCATCGTGAAGCCAGCGGTTATGTAGCACGGTCATATCTTGCACAATTTATATTTTTTAACACTTGTCCAGGAAAGAAAGTTGGATGCTTAAGCGCCCCGGGCGGTCCGTCGGTATATTCACCAACATGTCAGAACCTGAACTTCTGGCTTGGCGTTCGGCTTTGCCAAGGGCCTGAAAAGAAAGAAACACTGTTAAGGGCATCATTCCGAGCAATAAAAACGGACCGGTATGGAAAAAATAATGTCTGATAGTATCACGAGGAAGGGGAGCACACATCAGCGGAAAATCTTCGACAGGAAATTCTATGCTTTGTGTGAAGATGGATCATATGTATCCAACGATGTTCAAAGACGGCGACAACGAAATGCACTAAGGACTGCAGCCGTGCAAATTGATATATGCACCTGACTTGGGCAGACCGAAAATTTCTCGAAGTTAATGCATTATGAGTTGTAGACGGTCTCACGACGTTTAGAGAAGATGGAGTATCGAACCGAAGAGAAAAACAAGGGCCAAAAAAGGCTACCAAGGTAACACAGATAGGAATTCCCACTTTGCCATTAAACGGACCCGAAGATAATTCTAGATCGTGAGTTCTTTGGAAACGAACGGAAGCGAGAAGGCGAAGGGGAAGAAAGAGAGCCGAGCTTCAGTCCAAGATTGGGAATAGTAGACCGTCACGTAAATTTCGCGCTGAGCGATCCTAAAAAAATATGTACTCGAGAGATGCCAGTGGTAGAATTGGGTATTAGTCGTTGAAGCCTAGCAATTTTCTAAATTCAGGTCTGATTGTTCTGTACAGCTAGAGAAACAAATGCCGTACCCAAAACATGTGAACATGAGGAGCGATGAATGAAAGTGGCATGCCATTAAAGAGGTGAGGAGGTGCGAGGTTCGAACCTGCAGCGATTCGTCTACATACAGAACGCCACCACCAGTCTGACCGTCCGACATATTTTCTTTACGGTCTTCAACTTCGACATCCGCCATCGTTTCTCTCGCTCTCCAAGAAACTAAGGCATCTGGTGTCTTTAGAGATACAAAAATCCTGAAAGTCCTCGACTTTTATGTTAAAGCCGGTAGCAAGGAAGGGACAGACGTGTCTTCGTTGTCACCCGCCAGATTGTCTGAATCAGGTGTGGCTGTGTTCAAGCCCCAGGATCATTTGGAGTTGGTGACGAAAATACAGCGTCGATCTTTTTCCCTTCCTCGTCATTCCACACCAAAGACATTGCTTGCCATACAACCCTATAAAAGGAATGGATATGGGCTGCTCATACCCCCTCCAAAATGGAACACGTTACAAGTAATCTCGCTGCACTCAACGCAGGCAAATTTCCTTCTCAGGACCAACTCAATGGTTTCATCGACTGGATAAAGATCAATGGCCTGTCGCAGATGGAAGCCGGACAGCTCAGTTCTCAGGGACGAGTTCTGGCGAAACATGTAGGGAACATTTTAGACGCCTACAAAACCCTAGGGTTGAACAAGAACAGTACGCGCTGTTGTTATCGCTTAAATGAGATGCTGATGTTTGTGTAGGCGACGATCTACTTCAGGATGCCGTCTGGCATCTCTCGCAAGGCGACATGTCGACAGTGATTCCCTCAGATACTATGGATACTGACGAAGCCTCAGAGGACATCAACCGAATCCGCAAAGCCTTACAGAAATTACTGCAAATTGCAGGATCCAACATTTCAGCTGAAGGCTCCTTTATTTTACGAGACTTTACGTCTTTCGTTCGATCATCACTTGCCGATGCTGCTGAACTGCTAGAGGACCAAGCTGGTCGCGCCAAGGATAGTCTGAGGGAAGTCGAGCAAGAGGTGCAGGATGGTCAGCGCGATATCCTTGGCAGAGACAAGGAGAGAATGCAGGAGGAAGCGGGAGATGTTAAGGTCAAGTTCGAGCACACGATGGACTCGTTGAAAGATACCGGTTCCGCAGCGATAGGTGCTGGACAAGGTGCGAAGGCAAAAGCGGAAAAATTGGCGGACAGAACGAGTAATGGGTTGCAGCAGTCCTTCAACAGAGTGTGTACTGCTCTAAATGCTTCGCATTTATTTTCTAATTTTAATGTTAGGTCTGCGAACGCGCCCAGAGCGATGAAGAATATCGTTCAGCTGTTAATACACTTCTTGATACGGTTGAGAAATGGCTCTCCAAAACTCAAGAAGCCATTACTGCCGACCTCGATGTATTCATTCATGACACGACGTCTGACAAGCACGTTTCCAAAGCCTTAAAACAAATTCAGACTCTTGTTGAACGTTTCGCCAACAACCGATCTCTCGACGACTTGCTTGGCAAGGCGAAGCAATGTGCCATCCATGTGCGCGAGGATAGGGATCTTCAGAGATGGTTCCAAGAATTCTTCCAGGCTATTCGCAAGATGGTTAATGATGCTGGGTACATGCGCAGCGAAGAGCTCAAGCAGTCCAAGAAGGATTTGCGCACGCGATGGAAGAAGTTTTTTGTCGATGAATCGTCCGATTGGAAGATGGATTATGACGCCTTAAGAAAAGAGTTGGACGCTTTCGAGCTGGCGTTGAGCCAGGACAAGGATATGAAGCGCTTACGCGATGCGCACGTTCAGCTGGGGAAGGCAATCGAAGAAGGATTTGCCGAAGATGGATTGGAGGCGAAGACGGGCTTGGAGGCGGCAATGGAGCAAGTTTCCTGGTTCTGGCGGGACACTTTCCAAGTCTACATACCCTGTGCATTGACGTTCATGAAGGGAATTCCGATTCCAAGGTATGTCTTCCTATCGCGAATTCAACATCTTCTGACCGAAGTTTAGGATGGAATATGTGGACAATGATATGGAACTTGTGCTCGAAAACCTCGATATCTCATCCTTCAACGTTCAACCGTCGCACGTTTACATTCGCAACATTACCGATGTCGATATCAATACGGTTTCCCCCAACGCTCCTACACGTACCGCTATCGGCACATTCACGCATATTCGCGTTCAAGCGATCCAGCTCGCTTTTGACAAGGTTTCGTTCTTCTACCGAGACAAGCGAGCCTCCGTTGGCCCGAGTGACTTCTCCGGCATCGTTACCTTCACCCTTCCCCCTAAAGGCATCGATCTGGACCTCAAGCTCCGCCTCATTCCTGCTACGCAGGAGGCTGAACCCAAGCGTGGAACTCGTATTAAAGAACGCGAACTTAAACGTGCCTTCCACGTCATCGAGCAAGCGCGGGTGGAAATTACAGAGGATATTGACTTGTCCATCACCGAAAGCAACCATCCAATGTTACTGAGCATGTTCAAACCCATTTTCTCTCTGCGTTTCCGTGAGGCTCTTGAACGGTCTTTGTCAGAGCAGATTAGGGGTGTTATCGAATGGGTGGACGGGATTGCATGGGACGTTTCGCAGAGGGCAGAGGTATTTGCTGATGGTGGCATGGGTTCTGGAAACGCGCTCTCCGCAGCGATGTGGTCGGAGCTGGGCAGATTGAGGAAGATGTCTGGCGGTTGGCAGGCGTTTGGGACTGGGACTGGGATGGTGCTCGAGGGCGAGAAGGGGGAAGCGTTCGCGGTGGGTGTTGAACCGCAGATCCTTTCTGGAGGAAAGAAGGGACCTCTCAGTACAGCCTCTGCGAGCCTGAAGGATAGGATGGGTGGTGTCGTCAGGCCTGAGGATGCGCAGGCGGTAAAGGAAGTAGGCCGGCAGGTTAAAGAAGAGGTGAAAGGGATGGCGGTGGAGGGACAGAGGCAGTTACAATCATTCATGCAAAGAGTTGAAGAGAAGACTGAGCAGGAGAGGAAGATTTCAGGTTGGCGCAGTGCAGCTTTCAATATTGATGTTTAGTTTCCTGTAATTGTTCACTGTTTAGTACCACGATACGTGCCATATTTCATTTCCCATCTTTTTCGGCTTGCAGATTGAACATAATGAAACGTAGTTTTATCAACCTATTCCAGCGCCCTATGGCAGTGTGTTTAAGAATTTTTGCCCCGACCAAGGTCCCTTGAATAAATTCCACGAGTTAGCGTAGTAAGTACGAATGTTTACTGCAGAAAATACGGAGTAATTCACATATACTTGGATAGTTGGGTCATTTCGAAAGGCATAATCGAGCACGACGAGTCTCATGACATGCAGTAGCAACATGCTTATGGAATGTTCGTCCTTAACCTAACCGGCACCAATTGAACATATAACATCCAGCATTTATAATATTCAGATATAGTGGTACATGTTCTTGATAAATAGTTTAAAACGTGGAGTATCGGGGAGGATCATTTATAAAAATACGTTCTTCAAGGATCTAATCTGCTTGAGCTTGCGGGCCGACTCTAGATCTACGCGAGAAACTCATTGAAATCCGGTGCATGAATCTGCGGACTTTTTGGGGTCGTAGCTTGTTGCTTATCGGACCGATATCCTCCAGCGGAATATTCAGCGTGGATTTCGGCTTGACTGGGATATGCCGCGGGTTCTCCCTGCGGCCTCTACCTTCGCCACGAAGTCGCTGTATAGCGTCCTTGTTTTCGCGTTCGTAATATTCACAGGCATCGAGAAGGAATTTGGCGTCGAGCACAGTTGCACGCTGAAGGACTGATATGATCTCTTAGACTTCATTCAAAGGAGAAATTGGGCGAAGAAGCTTACTATCACCAAAGGTTACGGGGTTGATGAAGCTCCCCCCGATGATCCTGGCTTGAGTGATGTCATTTAGCTCGGTGAAGCCCCAATATTGTGAGAGGTCTAGGATATCTAGGAGTACGGGAAGGCCGATGTCATCAAAATCAGGGGCCGTTCCCGTGTATATGAATTCTAGGAATGGAAGATCAGCATCAATATAAGGAGACACATCATTCCATCCGTACCCAACAAGGTCTTTAAACAACTTCCTGGATATTCCACGCCAACTTCGATCGGTTCATCAGCAGAAGCGGGACCAGCTTCAGTAAATTCTCCACAGAATAAGTCGCGTAGATATTCGCTCATCGGCGACAAGAACGATCGGTGCGCCGCAAAGCGTTGCTCATCCTCTGTCACAAACACAACATCAGTCAACTTTTCCTCCAACCGCATTGCGTTAAATCCCTCTCTTAGTCTAGAGAACTGTGTCTCCACCGACGATAGGACGGGTTCAGGACGCGGAGGGTCATTGATACTCTCTACACCAGAGACGTATAACAGGTCCCTGTAAGGTTCCAGGAATTTGTGAACAGTCTTGAACTCCCCATTTTCGGTGATGTTGAAAAACATGTCGTCTGCGGAGTTCCACATCCAGACGTCCTTCCTTGGGTCGTCAACATTCAAGAAAAGACGTTCTCGATGTAGGCTGATCATTTCCTCCCCGACTTCATCTTGGTGTTCGTCAAGCCATTTGTATGTGGCTTCCAGGTCAGATAATACGTGCCTGTCAAAGGTATGATCTCTTGCTACTTCTAAAGCAAGCACACGCAGATGTTGGATCTATTTATAAGTAAGAAAAGGTGTCAAAGGCCAGAAAGAAAACATACCACGTCAGAATTAGTCGGTTTCCCGAGACTTGGGTTCGCGAGAAGGACCCTGTCGGCAGGTCGAACCTTACCGGTAGCGCGCTGAGTCCAAGCAATAGGCTCGTACTCGGGTAATATCATCTCCATTGGGGAGATTACCGGGGGCAAATGTTTGACATAAGGGGAAAATTCTGCAATCCCCATTGACTTTTGCCTGAGAGGTAGCCGGGGAATAAAACGTAGGTTATCCAATTGTCGCCAAGACTGGTCTTCGTTGGCAGCGATACGAAGAGGCAGATCTTCGCAGTACGCCTTAAAAACTAGCTTTGCTCGTTCGTCTCGATCTCTACCGGAAACATCGTCGTTAATTGAGGTGGCGCAAATCAAGAACGTATCAACATCTAGATTGTTCGTGCTCTTTAGCCCAAATGGCCCTAGTCGGGCTTCAAGGTCGATGAACTCTTCAAGCATGAAATGCACTTCGGATGACCCAAAGGCGGCCGTAAATAGGGGATCGCGAGCATACAATGTGTTGGACGGAACAAGTCGACGAGTACCGTTAGGAAGGGGTATCTCCCGAACTGTGAAGGACTGGTCCGATATGAGGGCAGTGACAAGCCGCTTATAAGCAGATGTATTGTCAGGACCAAGTTCTTTGGGAAGTTTGAGCTTTTTCCACAAAGTATCCAAGCTCACCGGATCTTGGCCAAGATGACGAAGACCTTGAGAGAACTCGACACAAGAAGAACTCATGAATGGATTAATGACATCATGGGGAAATTGGTAAGGGACCATGGCCATTCGCTTCTCCTTCGCAGCAAGGTACTGCTTGCCATCTCGCGAAGGAGAGGGCCAGATTGGAAGCGAACGAGCTGCCGGAATGCAATCCGAAGAGCACTGACCGATCTTATCTCGGCACCATGCGGTAAACTTGGCGAGCATTTCGTCGTCCAATGCTTCGAATGGTGAAGTCTTGTGTTCGAACAATTTGATGATTTGGTCGATGCTAATGATGGGTTGGGCCAGTATGACGGTGCGCACCGATGGAGGTAGTCTCTCGTCGTCGCGTCGAACGGCTGAAATGCCTAATTTATCTAGACAATCTGGGAGCCAATCAGGCTCAGTGATACCAATCGAGACGACATCGGGAAGGGTTTTCAATGCGTTCATGGAAACGTAAAGTCCCGGGCGGACGGTGGGAAGCAATGGAAAGTCTTGAGCGTGGACATCGGGATCCATATTCAAGCTGGGATATTCCTTCCAATACTTTTCGATCCAAGCCTTGTCCGTAATGCTCTTCGTATTGTATGTGTTGGCTTCCGAGAGGAAAGGTCGAATCAAGTTTGGGACATCTGATGCCTGGAGCTCCGAGACATTATACCCCTTCCCCGTCAGCCCATCGGCATCGAAATCTGGATCCAGTAGGTCTCCTAGCTTGAAAAGAAGGTGCTTTTTCGAAGTCGACCGTTTCCATATGTAATATTTCTTCTTGTAGTCGGCTGGATGTAGAGGGACAAGCGACCCGTTTGCAAGAGGTATAAGAGGAAGGTCCATTAAGTTGATAGATGAATCTTCCAACAAGTAGTCAAGAAGACTTTGGATGTCGCTTGTCGTGAGCTTTCCCGTCTCAAATCCGCCAATCAAACTGAAGCCACGCAAAGCGATCTCGTCTCTCAAAACTTCTTGATTGAATGTTTTGATGTGGCCTAAGCAACGCTCGCAGATAATAGGAGGGAACGAGACATATCTTGGCAAGCGAAGCACCTTGAGTACATGCGTTACCGATGCAGGCTGATTCCCGAGAATGACGGCATCAGAAGCTCGCATACGGATGGAGGGATTGAAATGACTAGGACAAACTAGACGCTGACTAGAAGGAAGGGCATCTGCGTAGAACCGGTCAACAAGAAGTCGAGTAACACTGTCCTGCTGTGTCGCATTACCCGGCCACCATATATCATTATGCCCGACTAATACGAGAAGGTTTTCAAGAAGGGTGAGATAGAGAGACGGCGCGACAGTAGACAATATCCACCGATTGTACTGGGACTCAAGGTTATCGTAATCGTCAAATCGTATATGTCGTCTATCGGGTGTGAGGATGAATGACGCCGTGAGATGGCATGGTAACGTGGAAGTCATGGGCAGAGGTAGTGTGGAGAAGAGATTATGGCTGCTCGGGCTTCGTGCAGTAGTCCGCGCGGCGAGCCCTACTATAATAGGAGATCGCAAGCGGTGGGGTTCTTTCAATGGATTGAACTCAGAGGGTAAGTTGGTAACAGGTAGGGACGTCGTCACCACCATCCAACGCTCTTGCACAGGTTCGACCTTTGGAGAAGCATATCCAATGAGATAGCGATTGCGGATAGAAACGTTCCCGTCGGATGTCGTCGAGTCATCCGCCTTCACTTCGACTTTCCAACCCGGTATGATGCGACCTGACCTATGCCGATAGTAAGTCGAGACACTTTTCATCTTGGTAAACAGCAGGGATTGTTGTGCTTGCTTCCAGTACGGCCGGACGATGTAATCTCGGACATAGTCGGCTGTTTGTCCAACATGCAATATGGAGCAGTCGTTTAAATGAGAAGGATTTCGGAGGGGTAGTCGAAAGAGAGTCTAAAAGGAAAGTGAGCTAGTTTCGCGTGATAGATAAATAATTAGGTTTACCCCATCATAAGAAGTGGTGGATGATAACTTGAAGCCAAATAGGCCGTCGAGCCCCGCGAGGTGGTCCGAATACATCCTGATAAACAAAGTCAGGGGCATTATCAACCTCAACTGCATGATACGGACCGTTGCATCTGTTGAAGGGGTAGGAGCAACGAGGCCCAGTCGTCAAACGGAAGGTGTGTCTTGGACGGATCAAGGAACAGTACTTTGTCTCCGGAGACAATCATTGCAAGCTACCGGGATATCAAATCAGTGATACCACTCGCATGACAGACGATTAACACCTACCTCAGTAAAATGGAACATAGAAAGAGCCCCCAAACCAAATTGTCCAATCGTGCTGGTCTCGCCTTCCTTCCCGCCCACTCCGGTTTTACAGATGCCTTCAAAGTCCGCCTGCGTAAACATGCTATTGTTATAAACGATCAAGGAGGAGCAGCGCTGGAATGGGGCCATGATAGGTGAAAGCAATTGCTCAAACGGAGCGTGGCGATCGTCAACCAAGATCTTGAACTCCGTGGCTCCTGCGTCCGAAGCATTAGCGAAGAACTCGGTCAGTGTCTGTTGTTCCGTGTATTGTTTCAGGACATTTCGAATAGTGGTCGTTAGCTTCTCCCCCATATCTACAGCTGGTTTCTTCAAGTGAAGGAACTTGAGGCCCAGTCTGTTCATGTGAAGACGTTTCGCTATCTGCTCGTTCAGCTGAGGATGTGCTAGTATCAAGTCTCCAGCTTCAATGAACGCTCGATCGCCTAGGTCGTTGAAGTACACCTCGCTTGCGGGACGAAGTTGTCCAGACACATCGGGGACAAAAATCTTCGAGCGTTCCTCTTCAGTTAGATTAAGTGGGAGAGCTTTCAGTATCAAAAGAGCCTGAGTAAACATTAAGTTGAGGAAAGACTGTCTGGGGAGATGTATGGTACCATTTGCGTCTTGTCGGGACTAGCCGGATACTTGTGGAGATTATTGAGTTCCGCCACAAGAACATCAATCGAAGGCCTATAGACTCGATTATTAACATTTCGTCAGGTACAGTGGATAGATATCCACCTTTCCGTGCATCCCATCTTGAACAGAAGTTCGCGGATTTCAGGACGATCGGCTAAAGCGGGAGGGATTTCATGAAATCCTGCTAGAGGAAGTGGAAGGAAGAAAACTGCATGAGTAGTAGTGGCAATATAACGAGAGTTTATCGGAATCCATGCGCGACCAGTCAATGACGCCCTTCAAGGTCGCTAGATCTTCCTCCGAAAGCTCTCTTTGACTGAGCTCCTTTATGATGACCCTGAGCTTCTTATAGGCCCCGTTCGTCCCGCGCGCACTGATGACGAGGCTGAACTGCTGACTCAAAGTAGCAAATGACAGCGGTTTATCCCAGCCTAGCGCCAACCGTAGAGAATGGGAGACATTTATAGTCTCTTCAACTAAGGGATACACTTCATCAAACAGCTCTGGGCGATGCAGACCGCGATCCAAGCACTCTTCATGGTTCAACATTCCCCGGTTCGTCGGTAACCACTTCGCATCGACAGGTATCTCCAACTGCCCACAATCGAATCCAGACGTAAATAAAAGATCAACCAAGCGAATTGATAGCCCTTTGGCATTTTTCGGGTTAGAATCGCGTATCGAGGATATATGCTGTATTCTCTCGAGGATGATTTCCGTCGTCAATGTTCCTCGAAGGACTCCTAGGAGCCTTAGCTGCTTTAAAAGGAATCCTGCATCATCATCTATTGATCTCGGAACACGATCTCCGCTGTCCGTATACAATGTCATCACCGGTGTCGTGGGGTCTATTACATGCTCTGCTGACTGAAGAGACCCACCAAGGACAGGTATGAACTTCGTCGTTTGAAGGATCTTCAACAAACGGGGAGGTAAGCTATCGTGTTGCTGGACCATTTGCTCCAGGAAGGCGTGCTGCAGGAACCTGGATTGCTCTCCGAAATGCTCTAAAGCGAGGGCTACGATGTCTATCTCTGAAAGTGGCACGCCGTTCTCCGACTCGAGGTGGGATAGGATAGCAAGGTCGATGTTTGATCCATCGAGATATACAGCGTCACTAGCGAGTGGAAGGAGTGAGGATGTCGAAGCAGTCACCCCGTAAACAATGGCACCGTGAGGAATGGGACCCACGAACTTCGTTGTGTTCGTCTTGGGGGCCTTGAGCGGGATGCCCAAAAACCTGGAGGTCTTTTCAGGTTTGACCAGACCTTTTGAAGGGACAAGTGTTGGGAAAATCGGCAATGATCGGAATGTGCGTCTTTGACTATCACTGAGGCGTTCTGTACGGCAGAAATCGAGGATAGCTGGGGCTAAAAAACTCAGCATGACGGTCGCCGTCTGCTTGTCTACGCTGGAGCCAGAAGACAACTGTATACAGTCGAGGAGAAAGTGGATATCCGCGTCTGGAATTCGCAGAGCACCGGGTATGTCTTTGAGGACATTCCGGGCAGCAGTTGAAAGTTTCGGGTGTAGAAATTTGATTTGTAGCAACTCAAGTGCGGACTGCACTGACGCCTCCAATGCTTCCCCCGAGAACATCCCACATTCAACAGGTTCCAGTGACACATTCTTTGATGGCAGAAGGTGGAACGAAGAAATCATAGGCAACAACACCTCCTTCTCCTTCCACTCCCCTAACCATTCCCAAAACTTCGATAACCACAGAATAGCAGTCTCGTTGAGTTTCTCGGCAGCCGAAAAATCTATTCCAAATGGAGACAGTCGCAGATAGCCCACAACATGCTCGGGCATAAGTTGCGTCAAGTTGTACCCATCGGTACCTTTGGAAAGCAGGAGCTCTCTAGTCGAGTTCGAAAGCTTGTCCGTGGGTATAGCTGAACCATCGAAGTCTTGGAACGTATTGAAATCAGCCTTCTCCAGCAAGATGTAAACATCTGGAGTATCATGCTGAAGGGTCGCGAATTTCTCATTGACCAACGGAATGATGGGTAGGTCAAGGATGAGCCTAAGGTTCTTTGTTGATAGAAGATATTCCAAAATGGACAGCGAGGCGCTACTGTTCGAGGCGCCGAGCTGTTCCAGCTCAAATCTATGGTGCTACCGAACATAAGCTAGATGAATACTATGACAGCATGAGATAAAAGCAACTTACGAGTAACCCAGCATGTGCGATGTCCGGAGTTAATGCCGTATGATTGATCTCCGCCTTCATGATATATTCAGGGGGCTGTATGATATTCAGTCCCGAATCTACCAAGGCTTGAAGGGCCTCGACGTCGACTATACTGCCTGCCACTATGACAGACCGGAGATTCTGAAAAGGTGCGACTTCCGTGTTCCACAAATTGCTCTTCGGACTACGCGGTACGAGTGGCCATACGACGGATCCCGAGGAGGCGACGGCGGAGAGCAGATTGCGAGGCAGGTCTTGCCAATACGTGCCGTCTCCCGTTTCCACGATCGGTTGTGCAGCCGGCCAAGCTCGGTATATCTGTTTCAGCGCATCTTGCTCGATGAGAACAGGCAAAAGTACGGCCCAAGTCTTCGGAAGGTACTTCTCGAAAAGTAGTTGATTCCACTCTATTAAAACACTGTCATCACTTCCACGCACGATTCCAATTTCCGTCTTGTTGGTGAGATTCTGCCTCGATTGAGTTAGCGCGAAGAGCCCGTGGACGTGACATGGGAACCCAGTACGTATAGGGAGAGGGAGGTATGTGAAGAGCCGACCAGATGTCTGTTCGGCCGTCACGATGGACATGGGTACGGCGAGAGATATTGACGGGACCAGCTTGTGTTTCGACAGCAAAGGCCGCACGTCTCGTCCCAATCTATATGATATCAACGATGCCGAGGTGGTTTGATCGAATGAAGACTGGAGTATACGCCATGTTATGGCATCATTTCGGGAGGGAGATGTGATGTTGATGGTCTCTATGAATGTGGTGTGGCTGCCATCCTCTGTCCACTGAGAAGACGATCCCTTGGAGATAGAGACGCCGGCGAGGAAGGTTCGAACCCCCTGCTCATCAATTTCATGTATCTCAATCCTCGAGACGTGCTTGAGGAAGAGAAGTGAAACATCGAGCTCCTCTTCAATGAAATCGCGAAAGAGGGTGGATATTTCCTCGGAAGTGACGACTTTATTGCTGATGCTGCTCTGGGATTGAGGTGTGCGGAGAGGAAGTCGGATTACGGAACCGGAGAAGGCTGTTGGGGGTGCGCTAGAAGGCAAAAAGAAGTCGAAGCATGACAAGTGGTCAGCACATGAGTCTCCGAGTTCCACAAAGTTTATTTTGGTTCCTCCGGAGTCGCTAAAGTGGTGGTGGGGGTCTAGGATGGCAAGAGATGTGCCAGAGAGAATTTGTGGATGGTCCGTTATCTGCGAATAGGTCAGAACCAAATGTAACAATCTATAGGGTCAGATTGTGAGCCGATTATGGACTCGATTATGGTCGATGATAATGTTAACCGTGCCGCCACTGTGGCAAGGGGGGGATGACGGTGTCGATGTGAAAGATGGGTTTTGGTGGATTCTGTCGGTGACGAGTTGTTCACAATAAGGCGGTCAAATCCATAATCGACCCATTATCATGTACACTCCCTAATAAAAGACGACTTACATGATAACACGAGCGGAATCCGATCCCATACTTGCCAATCTTCCTAGAGCACGATAAGAAATGAAACGCCAACGGATTGAGGGAACTGACGTATTGTCTGTCTTCTTCGAAGATCTATGGATAGTTTGTAAGGCTTCCCAGTCTTCCTGGGTGAAGAGCGCGTCGTTGTAGGCGAGAAGAGATGGTCCCTGAGTACCGGCCAACTTGTCATGATATAGGTTGCGTGTCGAATGCGTTCTGGAATCCAACACAAAGATCTTTGTATCATTTGAGTATCTTCAAATTTCAGAAACAATGTGGTGGCAACCTGCTTTGAAGCCTTTGCATCATCAGAGTTCTGGATCAACTCTCGAAAGAGACCAATAGAAAATGGATATGTTCCTAGGATTGCGGCTATTGTATCAGTGGGTCGGGCATACTGTGATACGTTCCTATCAGTACAGTCCTGACCATGCCATCCAATGCTTACCTCCCCAAACGACTGCGCCATGGTGAGAAGATGGGGTGCCGCTGTACGTCACAGCTGGAGTCAGGACCTTGTAGTTGAAAGTACAGCACCGTCCTTTTATCTAGCGTTATTCATATTTCGAGCCCCCGGAATGGATCAGGGAGTCAAGGCCCTGTGTCCTGGATGCAATGAATCACGATATAGATCCGTACCAATTCATACTTGAAGGCGCTGAACGAGACAAGGCCGGCAACAACTAATTTAGACCAAACACGCCGCTCCGAAAGCCGTGGCCCTGATCGGGACCCTGTCGGACTTCGTTAACGACTCATTGATGATGCACATCTACCCGGTCTTTTACCCACTTTCTACACGTTGCCAGTCCTTTTTAACACTCTGAAGTTGAAAAAATCCCTGCAGGTATATTAAAGATGTCATTAGTACCGCGCACTGCCCTACGGCAGGTCAGATAAATTTGTATCACTTGCATCTCAGGTCTGTATGGCCAGTCTATAATGCTGTGAGCCTCCTTAACAGGCTCTGCGAACAGATGGGTAGCTATCGATCATCCTTTATACGCTTATCCGAATTGTATAAAACGATAAAATGTAGTAAATTCGTGTTGACTTGGATAAAAGACTAGATATTCAGTTTCGATGATGATACTCCGAGTTGATTAGTGATCATAGGCTTGAGATTTTCAGGAAGAGATATACGGGTCCTAGGAGAGATGTATTATGGCCAAGAGAACAGTTGACCTTCTTGTCACAGCCTTTCAAGGAACATGAATTCTGGGAGGAGTTCGGAATCACAGCCTTCGCCGTGAGAAATGAAAGAATCATGGCCGGGCCTCGTTGTTTTGTACCGTGAGTGCTTTCCTGTACCCCAATCGGATTTAAATCTGTCGATGTGACTTTGAGGGCAGAACGATGTTAATAGTAAAGTATGGTTCGGGGATACCCGCACAGCCGTTTGATGAGGTAGCGGCACAGCCACACGTCACTGGTGCTCCCTCTTGCTGCCATGTCAGTGTACCCTGTTCTTACTTCCAGGCCCGTACTGCCCCATATCCAAACGAACTGCCAGAAGTGTAGCGCGCATCTCGAATTTCTTATCCCTTCACCTCAGCCACGGCCAGGAACCCTCCTACAGATCCGATGCTTTTCATGTCAAACGATACTATCTCATGCATTCTATCCTAACCAAGTACCCTCGCATGCGGCACTGAATACCCCCTCATCAACCAATAACTCTAGGCCGTCATCTAGCCAACCTTCTTCGAGGAAAGGTAGGAAGATTGGGACCCAAGAACGTCCTTTAGAAACAGGGTATTATGATATACTAGGCGTCCCGGTCACTGCCACGACGGATGATATAAAGAAAGCATATCGTGCGTAGGGAAGCCTCTGTTAGACGCGTCTCATCTCCTTCCAGGACGTCTCGCTATCAAGCACCATCCCGACAAGAACCCAGACGATCCTAATGCTGAGGAGCGTTTCAAAGAAATCGCCATTGCCTACCAAACTCTCTCTGACGATCAAGTGCGTCGTCAGAGTTAAATTCTATTCTGACTTGACTGACATTATCCCCAGTTGCGGAAGAAGTACAACGAGTTCGGTCCGAAAGAGAGCGCTCCAGAGGGAGGCTACGTAGATCCAGAAGAAGTGTTCGGCGCTATATTTGGCGGCGACCGCTTCGCCCCGATTATTGGTCAAATCAGTCTGGCCAGAGATATGAAGACCGCGTTGCAGGAAGCAGAGGAAGCCGAAGGAAATGAACCAAAGGATTCCAAAGGAAGGCCAATATTGAGTGACGAAGAAAAGGTGAAGAAGGAAGAGAGGGACAAAAAGAAGGCTTCAGAGGTATGCTTCATTGTCGATGCCAGCCGTCATTCTCAGTTCCTTCATTTCTAGAGAGCAGCACAAAGAGCGGAACGGGTCCAGAAGCTCGTCGATAACCTTGAACGCAAGTTGGGCATCTTCACTGAGTCTGCCACCGGCCCCTATGACACCGATGTTACACGAAGTTGGCGGACGATTTGCCAACTCGAGGCCGAAGAGCTGAAACGAGAATCTTATGGTGTTGAGCTTCTCCAAGCTATTGGATTTGTTTATGCGTCCAAGGCAAAGCATCACTTGGCTACTAATCAGAGCTTCCTTGGCGTCGGTGGTTGGCTGCACAACGTTCAAGGAAAATACCATGTTTTCAGCGAGACGTGAGGAGCTTCCTTTATTGTCTTCTACTATTAATGATCTGTTGTTGTAGCGTATCGACCCTTCGTTCAGCGATAGAACTCAAGACTGTCTTCGATCAGATACAAGCCGCCGAAAAGGCGGGCAATCTAAGCCCGGAAGAGAAGCGGAAGCTAGAGGAACAGGCTGCCGAGAAAGGGCTGCAGGCGTTATTCAAGGTAACTACCCCTACGTCTTCCGATATCGTCCATTGGTTCATTCGATCTAATAGGGTACCAAACTTGAAATCGAGTCGATCTTGCGGGAAACATGTGATCGCGTTCTGGAAGATCCTAATATTACACGGGACAAGGCACAAATGCGTGCCGTTGCGATGCAGGTCCTCGGCGAGGTGTATATGTCGGTCAAGAAAGAGAACGGACAAGCTCAGTTGGACGAGGGTGAGTACGTAAGGGTTGATACGAAAAGCAGTCGGGCCAGAGAAGGACGATGAGTCGGGTGACAGACAGACAACGCTGCATCTTGCATTCCATGCATACTATTACAATCATTGTAATTCTAATCATGTCAGTCCCCAAGTGGTGTGTAGTATACGTTAGCATCTAGGTACCGTAGATTCAATACATTTTGTCGTGCACAGCTGAACACTTTTCTAGATAAGCCTTGGTGTCTATGGCACTGGATATTAGCCTTCTTGTATACTGTTTGTGTCGAGGCCATGCGGACCAAAGATTCGACTCTCATGCTCTAATTGGCCATGGAAGGCAGTGGCTAGCAATGCACGCGAACTTTAACCGAGATCTACGCGTGTGGCCATAACTCTTTCTGCAGAGATTTTTCCGGCGGACCGCTTGTTTTGTCTTTCGCGGGCCGCGGTCGCTTGACTTCGTTTGGGGAACGCATAAAAGACTCATGCCCAACCTGAACCCTTGTCGTTAAGCGATTTGCACTACATCAATGGCTATCTTTTCTTTCGTGGTTCTCGCAGCTCTCTTTGCCTCGTCGCTTGCTCATGGGATCGTTTCTAGTCCCGCACCGCGAGTGGTAGGTTCTGTTTGCAACCTGCAACATTCTGGCGCATCCTCACGCTCTTTGTAGATCGGTGACGCCAATCAAGCGGCTTGCGGCGCGGCCGTGTACAAGGTTCTCAAATCTGGTAAATGACCTTTATTATGTGTCTTCAGTCTCCGTGGTTAATGGGCACTTGCAGACAAATACGGACCGGTATGGTGATTTCGCCCCACTCACTGAGCGCTGTCGAACAAGGTGAATAGGTCGAAACCGCTGCTGCGAAGGTTGACTCCGACTACGACGCTACTGCCTGCCATCTGTTCTTCTGCCGTGGCTACCAGGTAAGCTGAATGGACACCCACGAAACAGCGGTTGATTTCTGCTCTCTTAGTACGAAGACAATGGAGCCAATACTCGAGTTTACCAGACCGGACAGGTTGTTCCCTTCACAGTGGATATCGAGGCCCATCACACTGGATATGCGGTTGGGTTTCATGTGCCTTCCATCTAAGCCGTTTATTCATACTGTCCCAGAACGTTTCCGTAGTGAACCTCGCTACCCAGAAGCCGATTGCGCGTCTCTTCACTTGGCCTGTGTATGCAAACGACACTCTTGGACCGTCCCAATGGCCCAAGAACGAGAGTAAGTTGATTATTCATTCTTCCACGAGCACTTGATGATAACGATTCTATATAGCTTCTTTCAACGTCACTATTCCAGACCTAGGAGACACTTGCACTACTGCCGGCGCCTGCGCAATTCAGTGGTGGTGGTATGCACCAAAGCAGACGTTTGAGAGCTGTGTCGATTTCACCACAGCGTAGTTGTTTTTCGAGTTATCGTGCATGTCACAGTCCACTTGGAGAATGCATAATGCTTTGTTAGTTTCCTGCCGGTCATTCAGTTCTAGAACCGGGCAGTGTGAGTCGATGGAAATTTATATCCTGAGTAAATATCATACACATACGTCCAAGAGGGATAATATAAGTATAGAGGATCCAATCATACATGTCTATGGCCATGCTTAACATTATTGCAATGAAATGCTGATTGAATATTCACTTAGGGTTCATATTCACGGTGAATTGACGGTGTGACCCGGGCTGTGAATCTCCGTGCCAAGAGAGCACAACCTAACGAGTTGGAACCGTTATCGAGTTGACGTTGGCGTTACGTGCTCACTGCTCATGGGGCTTCTGTCGCCATGAGCACTAACCAGGGATCCTCGAGAAAGCCCCACGAGTAAGGCGTGTCCTTAACAGGTACGAATATCCGCTTCAGCAGGACATTAAGCTCTGAAGAAACTTGTATATCATCGGACAGCTCGGGCATTTTGAAAGGCATAATCTAAGTATGGAGTTGCCAGCACGACAATATTTGGCACTGGGCAGTAATACACCTACCGCATCCACATTGTCAAGCATGTACTTTTCGGCATTGAGCCACGGATAGTCACTCGATAGCATCTCTAGTATGTTCATCGCAGACTCTACACATCCGCCCGAATGTCATGTCCATTCTGCTCAAGAACTTCGAGTATCCAACAAAGCACATGTCCGAGATGTCTGGTTGTTATGTTTGAGTCGGGCATGAATAAGTTGATCGTCCACCTCGATTTCAAGTGGAGGTGATCGAGTCCTTGGAGGACTTGGTCTGTTACTGCAGCCACCTCCATCTCAGGAAGAGGACCTAACGATTCAGTTAGTGCCTCCAGTCACATACTCCATGTAGAGTCTGAATTGATTCTGCCTCTTGAAATGGCGATAGTCTGGACACCCTATCAGTGTAAACCAGAGGCTTCGAACTCAGACTCACAAAAGACACCAACGAAAAGTTCGGGTGCGAATTATTTAGTATCACATGGAGCTCTCTTTGAGAGACTTCGAGCGTCGCAGGACTGTGTCCAAAGATGTCGTTAATTGCAATGTCGGTAGTTGTCGGAGGTTTGCGAAAACATAGCCAAGAAACCCAGTCCAATTACTCTTTCAATGCCACCCAAGGTTTCTAAAAAAGATATCATTATATGTGTAGCATCATCACAATCATCAACTTACTGGGTGCGTATGCGTCTACATCGACTCCAAGATTTGGAGAAACACGAGATATCCATTCTCTCCTGACACACGCGCTAATGATATATGCGTACATGGCTTCTTGAAGGCGTTCGCTCTTAATTTTGCTAAGGGATCAATGGTTATTTGAATATTTCTCCCTAGTCCCCTCGTCCCTTCTCCATTTTTTGGAATAATTTGAATGCCATAGCAGGAGAATATGACCGTCAGACCGATTTCTACGAGTGTGTCAATGCTTGGAGACATAAAATGATGTGATTATTCAAACAGCTCATGATGATACGGATAGGTCATAGCTTCACTGTTCGGAGTATGTGACCTTTTGAGGTAGAAGATTGCTCCGTGATTTGCGCAGCCATCCAGTTCCGTAGCATTGTGTCTGCATCCGTTGGGTGGTACACCAACGTCTCCACATTGTTGCCTCACCCAGTCAGTCTCTTTGTAAGCTTTGAGGTAAATCAGTGCGAGGTCAGGTGAAAAGAGCCAAGAAAATAGCGCACTGCCCAACAAAGTCGACTCCGCTGAAGGACTACCTCCGGATCAACTTCTGATTGAATGGCACTTTCCAAACGTGCAAGATCGATACATAACCTCTGGATTGTGCTTCCGTTAGCCTCAAGAGATATAGAAGTGACAAATTCATCGAGTGTACCAGTCATATTAGTACTAATGATGTAGACCGCCACTTCACATTGCAAGCGAGAAACTCTGCGAGCGTCGGTCCGCGTACACGTGATACTCACTTGACCATAACACAGCCACTCGCGCTTTTATTTTATTACTAGTTGGTCTATTACTCTCACTTTCTTGCTTGCAACGACTAGGGCGGTTAGACAGACGGTCTTCAGCCTAGGTATTGCGGACATATTTCGACGTTGATATTAATGACGCCTTCTCTCCAATGTCCACTCGACCAAGACGTACGACCCGAAGCGCCGCCAGCTCCAAGCTACCCCAGTATACAGCCGCAGCTTCAAAATCATCTCACGATGGCCCCAACCTACAATTCTTGCTGAAGAATCCACGGAGCGCCTTGACAAAGCTGGACATTTCCGTGCGTACTTGTTCCCCCGTCTTTGCAGAATTACTGGATCTCTTGAACAGTTCTCGATAGACGATCTTCAATGCAGAAATTTGGTCTTCGCTCTCTGAGGACTCACGGGCCATCTTGTCGACTTTGCTCCCCCCAACGGCGTTCTATGGATACCAGCAGTCCATTGATGCTAGCCACCCAAGTAAAGATACCTCTGCATCGTCATCGCTGTCGTCGTCTGGGACACTCGACCCCTCCGTTTTCACCGACGCGCACTTCCTTTCCGCCGCTCACACCTTCCAGGACCACATATTCTCTGGATGGACCTCCGATAGCCATACAGCCAAGGTGGAGAAATCCAAGCAAGGTATACGCGACGGTACACTTTCAGCACCGTACAAAGACGAAGAGTGGGACAACCAGAACAGAAACGACGCCCAATGGCTGACACTTCCCGAGTCGTCTACTCGTGCGGGGTATGGCCCATCATACCTGCAAACGATAATAATCCAGTTCTCATATTTTCACAGACAGGCCGCCGAGGTGAAGTTTACGGACCTCGTTCACAACGCCATCATACAAGTTGGAGATCTCATCTCGTATAAGCGGAATTTCACAAATGGCAATATTGTTATCGAGAAGGATGCTCTTGTTCGTCCTCTTCTTTCTTTGCTTTGATAATCACTCATGCATATCTCACACCAGGTACAGTCTATCGACCGGAGGACGAAAAGCGTGACGCTCCTGCTACCTAACGGCACGACACAGCATCTTCCTGCCGTGTTGCTCGGGCGTGTACCAGGTGACCCAGATGACTCGATACGGAGTATGACAATCATGTCTCCCTCCATGCTGGAGACCGGCCTTTTGGATATCGACGGACGGGTTGAGCGGGGGAAGCGGCCCAATGGAAATGCGTGGAAGTCTTTTACTTTGTGGCGGTGGAAAAACGGCAACGAAGAGTTATTTGGCCTGGATGAAAGAGGCGGGAGGGAGAGCCATGGTACTCTCTTCTATATCCGTGGCTGCTTTTATCACGATCGATGAGTGTACGTACAAACAGTACAATACGATATTATGTTTCTTGCACAGTCGGAATTGCAATGGTTTTCTACCCATGGTTGTAACAAAATTGTTCCATGATTCATGAATCTCAATCCATTTCAACTCTCTCATGCATAGCTACTTCGTTCGTCCCATGAACGAAGACGTCCAGATATGAAGCCCGGGTTGACTTCTTTAGGTAACAGCAATGGTGCAATGACATGGAAGAATGCATTACTCGAGAGGTGGGGAGGATAGCATGGCAGCCCAGAAGGGAAAAGATTTTGATTGATGATCGAGGGGTTAGGGTTGACTACAAACCACCATGGCCAACGTCCGGCCCTCTACACTAGAGGCACTCACCCGCCTACGATGCTCCATATTCCAAACGACGTACAACCCTACGCGCGTTCGCACCGGCGCCAAATACCTCCGTGCCCGTCTCCAGGGTCCCTCTATGGTCAAATATTATCCCCCTGCACTCAACATCTCTGCCATTGCCCGTCAATACCCAGCATTGGAACTCGTAGACGAGAAAGAGCAGCAACGCTTCCAAGATATCATTGATAGGAAGAAGAGAGGGAAGGGCGCGCCAACGAAGTCAAAAGGGAAAGGTGCGTTTGCTCGATTCCTTTTCTCCGGCTTGTTTTTGACTTTTGGTCTAGAGGACAGCAAAAGAGCTCAGAAAAAACGGTAGAGGCAGGACTACTTGGGTATGGTTATGGTCGCTGTGGTCTGTCCTCCACTCATCGCAGTCGCAAATTGCATGTATGGTTTACCTACGAGGGCTACGTGCTAATGGTGATGTGCATGTATAAATTCAATGTGGCTCTGCAAACCTGTCTGTCTTAACGCTCTCACTCGAAGAATGGCTCCCTTACCCTCGACGTCCCATCTGCTTTCAGCTCTCTCGATTTCCCACCAAGCATTTTTTGAGTCACTCAAGTACCTGGCCCATCGCCTTGCGGACGTCTCATCATCAATAGCCTTCTTGATTCATCGTGTTGCCTCGCTGGCGAATTCGATGGATGTACGTGGAAAACCATGAATAGTTTCGGTTTCGTGCTTGCCGCTGCACGATACTCGATAAGAACTGGGCTCGAGTACATCATTTTCATAGGGTGTTTTGTAACGTCGTGACAGTGCCGACTGGCAAGAGAGCTCGTACCTGCCATCGAGGTACACGAAGCGCTCCTCGTCTCCAAGCTATGCGGACTGTATGGACAGGAAAAGTTCTTTCACTTTATGAAGCATCATCTGAGTTTGTGGTCTACGAGGGTTGATCTTCTCGACGATATTCCAGACATTATCTCGTTGATTTGGCAGTCATGTCTGACAATCATGGAGTGCCTCATTTACATCGAGCGGTATTCTCGTATTCTGCTAGCTCGCTCCCAAGACAAGAGATGGGTATTACGCCATCAAGGCCTTCCTGAGTTACGATGGTGCTTGGACTGCGTCGATGATTCTGTGTCGCAAACATTGTCTAGTCTGCGCATGGAGTCTTCTTGGACAGACTATCTTCCCTTGTGGTAATCTCTTATCCTGTTCGTTCTCTTAATTTCATTTCTTTCACGCAGGCGGAGAATCTAGGGAATGCATCGCACTGGCATGTAGTGTGGCAAGAAGAGCACTTCTTGATTGTGTTCCCTACTTACCTTCGTCGGAGGACCGTCCCAGGCCGGCTTCTGTCTGAGACAACCCCAAAGCTCCTCAAGATGAGGGACTAGTCCTGAGTCTCTCCGAACTGTTACCATTACCGCAACTGCCATGACCATGACCTCCGTTGGCAAACCTACAGCCATAGTTCCATCCTTGAAGACTGGATAGACTGGTTGTGCTTCACCTATCCCACTCATAGCCGCAGTGAAATACATTTTTTCAAATATCTCTCCATATGGCTCTGTGGATGCGGGCGGCCTCTGTCTGAGACGGCCACAGCGCTCTTCCTTTCTGAGCGTAAGATTCAAGAATTCTATCTCTCACAGTATGGCTCTATTGATGGGGACAAATCTGTTACTGAAGAGTTCAGACAAGGCATCCAATCAAACGGATATCTCAAAAAAGCGATTTGTGTGCGCTCTTTTTGCATTTTACAGTGTCTGCTAATCTCTCCGATTAGCGGTATCCTGTCCCGGACGAGATCATGCCCGTTGCCAGTGGACAGCAATAAACACCAAATTGGCGTGGAGATATGGCAGAGTCGCGGCAGTACCAATGCACTTTGATCAACTCTGACTGTCTTCCAATCCAAGTACCTCGTGGTGGTCGTATTTACTATGGGCACCACGTCCTGATCGGGGCGGGACTGTGCTGTCTACTGTGGCGCAGAGACTGCTGATATACGGACTAGGGTTTTCGTGACACCTGAGGGTGCGATCTATCGTAACGGGACTGCCAAGACTTTGCTGTACCTTTACATGATGACTTTTTCATTCCTCCCCCCCTTAAGGACGTCGACTCGGTACCGTAGCGTAATGGATTAGGTAGGTAATACATACGTAGTACGGACTCTGGTTAGTTTCCTTCTTAGGGACAGCGATCAGAATAAAACTTCAGCATGGAAGAAATTTTGGATTTTATAGTCCATTTCTGGACCTCAGAAACCGTGGCAGAAAAGCGGTACTTTAGGATGGTCGTAAATTCACAAGAAAATGTTTCATTTCTCACCAAATTTCTTACACACTGATTTTCTAAGTACTCTCTATCCGGAAATTAGTTACAAATTTGAAAAATTCTCTTAATAATTTCTGCTAGAAATAGTAGATTTCTGGGCAAACTTTTGACCTCTGAAACACGTTCCGAAACTCTACTATTGGACACATTTTCTTGTCTCCGGAAATCCTTGACATCCTGTCGCTAGAAACCAGATCAGGAAACCCAGAAAATCTTGTTGCGGTTTCTCACCAACCAATACTGTACAGAAATTTTACTTTTTTCGGAGTGCTACAGAATACTGAAGCCTGTGAAGAAGAACCGCCTCAAAAGGTGACGAAAGTAGGGAATGCGGCAACGGAGTGAGCATGTGCTTCAGGTATTACCTTGTCTGAACTTTTTGGCAACGAGAACTGAACGTGGGCGCAAGAGAATATGTTTTACACCAATGGCTATGAATAACATCAACTGGAGATATTCTATTCGCAATACCTGGACGAGGAAAGACATCAAATGGGAGAACTAAAAACAAGAACAACACACACCTTCTTTCACCAAAGTCACCTAGGCCTGGAATGATATACGCCTTCTCATTCAAACCCTGGTCGATCCACCCCGTAATCTGAGCACCGGAGTCAGTGATGAATAGGATAGGTGGGGAGAGATGCTTACCACTTTCAGTTTAGGATATTTTCCGCAGAATGTTTGGAGGCCTTCAGGCGAGGCAATCTGTGAACGGTAAGTAGACGCGATGAGGGATTGGACGGGGCTCATACGAGGTTTATGAAAATGATTCGCTCCTCGGGAACGCCATGTTCGATGAGGACCTCGACTGCCTTCATCGCTGAGCCGCCTGTCGCGAGCATGGGGTCCAGCAGGAGAACATAGCGAGCAGCGATATCTTGAGGGAACTGTACGCGGTCTTCGTTAGCCCGTTCCCATATGTCTATTACAGACAGCCGGCACCTTGGAGTAAAACAGTTTAGGAAGAGTCGTCTCCTCGTCCTTCGCTGTCATGAATAATATGATCCTTTCATAGTCTACGGGCAACTCACCCGCTGGATCAATATCTTTCCGATCCTCACGCTCCTGCAAACCTCCCGAAGGCCTGCCTCCATGGCCTGAGATCACGAACGTCAGCGCATGTGGGCATTTCCTTGACACGGATCCATCACCTCGCCAGCACGCAGGATAGACACGCCGCATATCTTGCCTTCGAAACCGACGCCTTCGTATGTCGTGCCCTAAACGTGATACCAGTCAGCGACACTGCACACGACGCATCCACGCGTAGCATTCGACTCACTGTAGGCGTCGTAACCGTGCGTTTCACCACAGGCAGATGGTTCAGCCCCTCCTCGACGAGCAGCCTGATGATCCTATCAGAGTAGAACAGGAAATCGCCCCTGGACGTGTCTTTGTCTCTGATGATCGTATACAGGGCCTCCAGCTGGGCCGTTTGGGGCAGGGTGAAGACGGAAGAGGGGATAGGATTCATGTGGGACCGATTCGTGGGTGCTGGGACGGTTTCTGCGGGCATTATTTATGTGATGTGGTGGTGGGGATGATAAGAAGAAGAGGGGCGAGTCAATGAACAGATCAAGCGCTGATAGCCACATGGCCCTTAGTCTTCCTTCTTTGGCTCGGCCGTGCTTTGCCCGTAGGCCACGCTTGGCCGATGCCTTCGAAGGTCGCGAATATATTGAATTGGTGCAGGACACGAGATATGTATGTACTTCTGCCGTTACTCCATGTAAGCAAGAGAGTTCATAAATATTTGCTAAGGATCTTAGAGATGGTGTCACAAATAACATCGTTGACTTCTGCCAGTGTGTCATATACATGTACATACATACCGCGTCAAAAAGGCCGTAGGCGTTGGGGTCGATGTGATTTGACTTGGAAATGTGTCAAACGAGCACATCGAGGGCACCTTCTTCCCAAGTTTCAACTGACATTTCGCGTTGTTAGCCTGTCCTGGCGTAGATGTCGACGTAGAAAGCACTTCATAGAGCGTTCTCAGGAGGAAGCCCGCGGAACTCGGGCCGCCTTCCGAGGTTTCAATCACAACTGCCCAGGGCCTACCAGTTCAACATTATCATTCGGACAAGGTTTGCCGAAAACGCTATAATGCTAAACGAATGTAGAGGTATCATCGATCATCCTCGGCGCTATTGCCGACGAGCTATCCTGGTAGATGACCAATCTACTCTAGTTTATGTCCTCCTTCAACACCGTCAACAACTCCGAGACAGCTAAAGTCTTATTGAGAGAGAAGCTCTGTGCCAGCTGATCTACCGCTATCAGAAATTTTGAGCTTTTTGGTACATTTCTGGACCTCAGAAACCGTGGCAGAAAAGCGGTACTTTAGGATGGTCGTAAATTCACAAGAAAATGTTTTATTTCTCACCAAATTTCTTACACACTGATTTTCTAAGTACTCTCTATCCGGAAATTAGTTACAAATTTGAAAGATTCTCTTAATAATTTCTGCTAGAAATAGTAGATTTCAGGGCAAACTTTCGACCTCTGAAACACGTTCCGAAACTCTACTATTGGACGCATTTTCTTGTCTCCGGAAATCCTTGACATCTTGTCGCTAGAAACCAGATCAGGAAACCCATAAAATCTTGTCGCCGTTTCTCACCAACCAATACTGTACAGAAATTTTACTTTTTTCGGAGTGCTGTGAACATTTATGGGCTTGTGCCCTCTGCATGTTGTTGCATGTTCATTACCGAATGTGTTCCAACCACTACATATCATACAAGTATCCCACAAACCATTAATTCTTCGCAAGTAACCCTGTCAGAAGGCCTTCGTCCTTCAAGCATTTCAGATATTCGACGAAGAATGGCTCGTAATCGTGTGTTCGTTTTACATGATCAGTCTGTAAAGAGAATTCAGACAAGAACAAATACACAAACAAGAATCCTACGTGGTCTTGCCGTGCTTTCTCCATTTCCTCCTCTACAGCTACCTTGGCTTTCATGGCGTTTGAGACGCACTGCTCCCATGCGGGCCGTAAAGCATCTTGGTCCATGTTCAGTATGTGCCGGTCCCTGTCATTGCGTTTGCTAGCGAAATCAGGAGCGAATTTTTGACCGCCTCCGCCGTCGAACACGTTCGCAGCAGCAGAGAGAAGTGATGGATCAACCTATTCGTAATGTAAATATAGAGGATGTAGTACAAACATAAACACCAACTCACTGCTTTCTGCCATCCTTCCTCTAGACGTCGTTCGAGTTGCCGCCGTTCCGACTTCCAATATTCCCACTCGTTGCTATCTTTCTCATACGCGTCGTCCACAATAGCCAGGAGGCTAAACCGGATATCGTGTCCAGCATCGTCGCCTCCACCGCCATACTTACGCATCTTCGTCCTCAGAGCTGGCCGGACGATGTCCATCCATTCTGTCGTTGCCGACACGTCGCCCACCTCCAACGGCCCCGACTTGAGCCCATCGAGTTCCCAGACCTTGCCGTATGCCGGGACGTAGCCGATGAAGTGGTATGTCTCCTCGTCGCCGTCTTCGGGTGGGGGTTTCTTGGTCTTGGCGCGTTTATTCGGGGGAGGGTTGGAGCCCCGTTTCGTTTTCTCCTTCTTTTTTGCAGCGTCGAGGATGGCGGTGGTTAGGGCGTTGTCGGCGCCTCGGATGTCGGCTGGTCTGGAGTCATAAAATCTATGATTATGGGTGTGGGCAACCGAGAGAAACGTACCGGGCGAGAGAGTTGTGGGCATTTCGGATCATAGAAGAATTCGATATAGAGAGGCCCTTCATCTGTAAACGTCTGAATAAGCGACGAGAGGTATATGCACATGAGCTCACCTTGGGAGACATCTCCCTCGTGTAATCTTTGAACTCGCTCAACTCCCTCCCGATATCGATGTTCGAGCAATTGAAGAGAATGTTCAAGATAGCCTGAGATGCACAGGCATCGTCGCTGAGCTGGTTAGCGAACCATACATGCTCAGCAGCCGGGTCCTTAAAGTCGGCAGGCCGGTGCGTGTCCTTTCGCCAGCGAAAGCAGAACACCAGGCCGTATGGATGGAGATGGTCGACCGCCCATGGTTCTATGTCGTACACTTCAACGATCTCGAGGTGCTTGACTCCGAGTTTACGCGTTAAAGATGTGAAAACGCCTGCGTACTATGAGTAAGGATGCAGCTTGATTGAATGGGCTTACCTGGGTCGGATTCGATGACGGCAAATGGACCACCGACGAGATCTATCTGGTCGTTGGAGTCGTCGTTTATTGCAGTTTCGGAAGTGTTAGAATCCAGTTGAACATTGGACGTGGAAGCCATGAAGAGCGGAGTAAGGATGCATGATGTTCTGTCGGCATTCGGACCGGCACAGCGGAAACCGAACTCTCACCCTCTTAGTCCTCTACTGACATAAGCCTTGCGCTCGTGCCTCGCTGCAGGCTTATCTCGGAATATCGTACTTAAACGGAAGCAGAATTGGTCTGCAAGTGACATCTGATGCGTCATGGTCAGTGGTAGTGGTAGTGGTAGTAGTGGTAGTGGTAGTACCGGCGCCAGGTCCCAATAAGGAACGGCCGGGCCCGCAGCCCTGACATGGCAAACCATGTGCTGCGGCCACAAAGGCTCATACCGTTGCAATCACACTGTTGAGTGTGTCTCGCGGATTAGAGCGTCTTTGTGAGGTTCGTTAGTAAAGTAGGTAGCAATTTGAGACAACATGGCGATCATTGTAAGGTGCGGACATCATTATTGTGAACGAAAAATGGGGACTTCTTTTTCAGGAGCTGACATCAGCATTACGTCATTGTCACGACGAATTTGCAACTCATTCTGTGCGCTCTTGCTTATTTGCGATCACGATGCCCTTCGATATCACTACTCGTACAGTCCTCGAATACTATACCGCTCACCCGCCACGTACAGAAGACATTTGATATGGTCCTTGGACTACCATCCTTACCACTGTTTTTCCATCTTCCCAGGGATACCTGGTCACCCCCCAACGTCGCGTCCCTGACGACAGCGACAGCCATATCTCTGACTTCGTCATTGAGGTCGTGAAATTATCTACACCTCCGCTCACTTTTCATACTGTTCTCATCGTTGAAGTGAAGAACAGTCAACATTGGGAGGCTGGAATCTCGGCTCTTCAGCGGCAGATTGGTAGACAAACGGATGCCGCCTTTGCTGGTACGGCATTTGCAAAAGTTTACTGGATTGGAACTGTTGGACCACACTGGAGATATGTTATAAAAGAGGATGATGGCGGAGATCCACAACCACTTATTAACTGGCATCATACTACCCACGATCAAGCGTCATTTGATGACCTTCAGATTCTTGCTCGTCTTATTGGTGAAATGTAGAGGCCTGCCCTTCTATGATTAGGAGATGTCTCTCGGCCTGACAGCTTAACAGGAAGCTACTATGTTCGTTGGCTACTATTCCAACCTTCCCCCAATCAGCCGCCTCGTCGTTTTCTTTGATTCTTTCAAGAAGTGTAACAATATGTATATATGCCATTTCTTCTGTGATTTCCTTTCACCCACGATACCTCCCTACCCGGACCTGCATCAGCTTGTCAAAGTCTCTTCGCCTCCTCATTTGAAAGAAGCGAACATGCCTCGTAGATAGTCGTCTCAACTAGAGCCGATGTTGCAAATGTCCAGGGGTAAAAGATGCTCGACCCCGGAATGAGAGTCAAATGAAATCGAATTATTGATGTTTTTAGGGAGGGAAACGACTCAAAAGGCGGGTCACAACTGAAGTACTGTTGAAGTGTTGGGGATCTAAGACAAAATCCCTATATTAATAGGCGGTCCGTGACGATGGTATTGCCTACCGTATGAAGGCCCAGGTAGGTCAATCAGGTGTTCCGTGGCTGGGTGGAAAGAGCGCCCGGCCCAAATTGGGAAATCCACCTTGTGATTCAGTGATCTGCTCTCGCTGATTTCGTTTTGAAAGCGCTCACATATGATTCTCCAATTACAGCGAACAAAACTGCAAAACCAAGCAAAGAATACAGGTAATACAAACTAGATGTCTAGTCCCAAGCTTACAGGGATGTGTTACTATAGTCTATGGAGGACATCGTCATCGAAATAGCGTCTGAGGGATCTCAGCGGCGGACTAACAACTCGACGCGTGAACACATACCTTTCGTGCACACCGCCCGTCTTGAGCCTGAGCCTCGGGGGGAAGGGACGATCCGCGGACAGGAAATCGGGGGCATGTGTGTGCGCGCGCACGGAAGGAGATGGGGTTTGGGTCATGCACAGACGTCGTTGGCATGCTCCTTCCTCGTCGGAATTCCACTCGTTGTCTTGCAGCAAAACTTGATTGATTGCTTGCCACGTCGCAGGGAAAGCCATCGAACATTGAAAAATGAAGGGCTGCAATGCCTGTACAAGTGAATTAGCTAGCGAGAAACGAGGTAAAGATATAGAATGCACCCGCACCAAAGCCAAACGAGCCCCACACGATCCAAGCACACGATTCTTCCCAACTCTCCACCCTCGCTCGCCGGAAGGCGATACGTCGTCTCACGGCAAAACACGTCGGCCAGGCCAGGCACAGCGTGGCGTTGGGCTGCGGTATACGTGCTTTGCGCGGGGGCAAAGTCGGAAAGTAGTAAAGGTACGGGAAGCACTTCATTAGTAGATTAGCCAGCGAGAAACAAGGAACAGTGGCAAACTCACCTTCAGTACAGTGGACTGACTCTGAATTCTACTGAACAGCTCATCCGCGCAGCCTCCCCAACACCATCCTTTCTTCAGTGCACCTGCCCTTGCTCCCCGGAACGCGATACGTCGTCTCGCGGCAAAATTCGGTGGGCAGACGGGGTGCAGCATGACGTTGAGGCTACGGCATATGTGCTTTAGGCCATAGCAAAATCGTCGGAGCAGTAGAGGCCAGGGAATCCTTAAGTAGATCATTAGCTAGGGAAAGAAAGGGACGAAACCAAACGCACATTCAACGAGGGGGAACGACTTTGAATCCACCCGAACAACGCATGCGCGCAACTCTCCCGACTCCTCATCTTTGCTATTGCATCTCCCCCTGCTCCCCGGAAGACGATACGTCGTCTCACCGCAAATTTCGGTGGCCAGGTAGAGTGCAGTGTGACGTTGAAGCTATGCTTTACGTGCTTGAGGCAAGGCCAAAGTCGTCGACGGCAGTAGATGCCAGAGAACGCTTAAGGAGAAGATGAGTTAGTCAAAGAGAATGGAGGAAAGGAAGCTTACGTTCGACGAGGCGGAAACACTCTGAATACACCCAAACAACACATCCGCACGCCTTCCCGACTCCCTGTCTTCGCCAGTGCACCTGCCCATGCTCCCCGGAAGATGATACGTCGTCTCGCAGCAAAACGTGTCCACCAGGCGAGGTGCAGCGTGTCGTCGGGGTGCTATGCATGCTCAAGGAAGAGCAAAGTCGGAGAGTAGTCAAGGTACAAGGATAGCTTAATTAGTAGAAGATTAGTTGGTGAGAAACAATGGACAGTGTATGAAACCCACTTTCAACGAAATCGAACAACTGCGAAGCCTCCCGAACAACCCATACGCGTAGCTTCCCCACTTCCTTTTGCCGGGTCCTTGAAGTCGGCAGGCCGGTGTGTGTCCTTTCGCCAGCGAAAGCATAACACTAGGCCGTATGGATGGAGATGGTCGACCGCCCATGGTTCTATGTCGTACACTTCAACGATCTCGAGGTGCTTGACTCCGAGTTTACGCGTTAAAGATGTGAAAACGCCTGCGTACTATGAGTAAGGATGCAGCTTGATTGAATGGGCTTACCTGGGTCGGATTCGATGACGGCAAATGGACCACCGACGAGATCTATCTGGTCGTTGGAGCCGTCGTTTATTGCAGTTTCGGAGGTGTGAGAATCCAGTTGAACATTGGACGTGGAAGCCATGAAGAGCGGAGTAAGGATGCATGATGTTTTGTCGGCATTCGGACCGGCACAGCGGAAACCGAATTCTCACCCTCGAAGTCCTCTACTGACATAAGCCTTGCGCTCGTGCCTCGCTGCAGGCTTATCTCGGAATATCGTACTTAAACGGAAGCAGAATTGGTCTGCGAGTGACATCTGGTGCGTCATGGTCAGTGGTAAGTACGTCATCGTAGAGGATGGGCTTACATTCCGGTCTCTCGTCGTTCATTCGTCCATCAGTGATCGTCTCTTCATCTCCAACGCGATGTTTCTTTGTCATGCTAGCCTCTGATTGCGTGTCAGGGTACGGAAACGGCTTATCCAGATATACTGTGGAACCTCAGGAGATGCCAGTCGCATAGTGCATTCCCACTATTTCCTGGGCATTCAGACAAGTCTTTGAAGGCTTGGCAATGACTTATCTACGTAAGCCATAAGTAGATGATGCTAGCTGCACTGGCCGAACGTTTTATGGGAATCAGATCCTGCCAAATAACGTGAAAGCTGGTCCAAACATCGAGGGTTTCTCCTTAGGTGATCAACTTCATTACAGACCGTTAATTACATCGATTTTGAGATAGCCATCCCATTTGTTCCAACAATAGCTGAGGCCTAGCTTAGCATGCCTAACTCTTGAACAAGTCTGGACAACGACTCCGTGGTACGAACTCGCTAAGAGTGAGTCGACTGCTGACATGCTGGTTGAAGGTACCGTGCCGTGTATTAATGGTGAGATGAGATGAGACGATGTGTTGAAGCATCCTTCGGTATCACGTAAAGAGGTTATAAAACAGGGACCAGAGGGGACCCGGTGACTATTCCCATGTGCTTGACATGACTTTCAAGCGTGCATACTGATCTGTTGAAAAACGGCGAAAGGCGTCCTGCAGTATCCAGTAAGTTTTAACAGATGCTCAATAATGTAATCTGACATCTAGAACCAGCAAAAACCACAATGGATACGGTCTCATGGTACGAATGTTATAGGGACGAGATCTTGAAGCAGGAACTGGTTAAGAGTTGTGAGCTACCGCAGCATGGATTGAATATGCATCAATTAACAGCACTTTAGAGAGAAGATGCCCATCGGCGGTATGAGAATCTTTCGGAAGTTACTATCTCAGCTTTCGAGGATTTCGCCCAAGCAGATTCGCTGATAAAAGTACCTCTGCAACGCGTCTGGACCGGCAGGAAACCCGTCATCTCATCCTCTCTCGCAGACACTTCATGCGCAGACCTTGGCGTAGGCGGACTCCTAGAAAAACTCAACGATATTCTTGGCACTGCGTACACTCTGGACCAACCATGGTTGTATCTCTTTCTTCACGATTATGCTGCAACGAACAGAGATTTTGGGGCCGCCTATGCCTATCTCCGACCAAGGTGGTATACGGATTGGACATACATCAGGGATGAGGTAGACGAAAGTGAACGTCGAGACAGAGATATGCGGCAGCATGTTATGAAAGGCAACCACATTCTCAACCGTTGGGTCCCACCTCGCTATCTTTGGGACCTTTATAGCAATCGGGTCGTTCCATGGGCGATTGCGGGTATAGACCTCACTATGATCTGGACCGTGTCCCATGCCTGGGTTGTAGAGAAAGAACGAGTCTCAGTCTGGACAATGATCAATGGACGAGCATGGCCCGTCCCACTTCCAAAAGGCATTGATCTCCAATGGATACGGATTGAACTGCTGAGGAAGGGCGCCGAGTATGTCTGGCAGGACGTCCTCTGTCTGCGGCAGGCGGGCGGAAAGAGGGAAGATCTACGTTTGGAAGAATGGAAGCTTGATGTGCCCACTATTTGGCATGTGTATGAGCGTGCTGATAAAGTGCTCTGTTACTTCAGCGGGCTAGGACGACCACTGAGTGGCACCGTGGACGTGACCACCGACCGGAGCTGGTTCCGTCGTGCGTGGACGATGCAAGAAATCCAGCTTCTGCGGCAATCTCTCATAGGTGGAGAGACAGAAGAGGGTCTGAATCAGGATGCACAAACAGCATTTGAGAAGCAGTTGTCGTCCATTCAGAATATGGACCATTTCAACATCTACGCTGTCTTGAGCGAGATGCAGAAGAGGGTCTCAACGAGTCCCGTTGACCGTGTAGCGGGCTTGTCTTATCTTCTGAGGACGGATTCGATTCCCACGTATTACGAAGCTCAAAGTGATGAGGATGCATGGTCGGCCCAGGTAGATGTGCTCGGAGGGTGGGTCTGGGCGGATTTTTTCTTCCAATATCCTCAAGCAGGGCATGAGAATGCGCGATGGCGTCCATCCTGGCAGCAGGTCATGTCTGATGTTCTCCCAGATGAATGGGGTTGGGGTTATGTTGACGAAGGCTACTCGCACTGGGGCTACTGCATCGAGAAGGGCTTTATACAGGGATTATCGGAAGTGCAACATGGGCACGATCGAGAAGGAGAGCTGCGTGTAGAGGACAGCAACGGTATTCAACACAGTTTCAAAATTTCAACGCAACACCAACACCCGATCCAAGAGGACAGGTATACGCTGATAGGCAACGCTAATAATAGGAAGATGTACTACTGGGTGGTTGGACGCCGGAGTGCAGACAAGTTCGAGAAAGTGTCGATCTTCCAGATGCCTGATCATGCAGAGAGACAGCGGTTGGAGGGACTCGATGTAGTTCGGCAGAATGTCAAGGTCAATCTCTGCTAATAGCATACTACTACGAATACACCGGACAACTGCACCGTAGTACCGAAGCGTGAAAGCAGGTTAAATTGGACACCATACTTAATGTTGCTCTACCCAGGTTGAAGTGACCGTGACCCTGTGAAACGCCTGAACCTCTTTTCCCTGTGTGCCAATAAATAGTATGGGAAGATTTAAAAGTGTTCAGACCACAAGAGCGTTCTGGCTCCGCTGGCTCCTCATTCAACTCTAGAACGACAGGCTAAACGGGATCTCGCCTACTCTCGGTTGTTAATAATCCCTCACCCTCATTTTCGGCTGAACTCAGTTTGCAATGATGTACCGGGCTAGATGCTTTCATAAATACGACCTGCTCGGTGCCCCACACACAGCATTGTCGACTATTCTCCCAGGATACCAGTCATTCGCCTCACTTGGTCGCCACGACGGGAAACCTTGGCCGAGTCGTGACATGACATAGTATAGCTAGGAACCGACATATGGCATCGTGATGCCGTCCAATATGCATATGAGAGCACTTGCGAGGTTCTTCCTATATTACTCCGAAAAAAGTAAAATTTCTGTACAGTATTGGTTGGTGAGAAACGGCGACGAGATTTTCTAGGTTTCTTGATCTGGTTTCTGGCGAAAAGATGTCAAGAATTTCCGGAGACGAGAAACTGCGTCCAATAGTAGAGTTTCGGAACGTGTTTCAGAGGTCAAAATTTTGCCCTGAAATCTACTATTTCTGGTAGTCTGAATTATTGAGAGAATCTTTCAAATTTGTAACTGATTTCCGGATACAGAGCACTTAGAAAATCGGCATGTAAGAAATTTGGTGAGAAATGAAACATTTCCCTGTGAATTTATGGCCATCCTAAAGTACTGCTTTCTGTCACGGTTTCTGAGATCCAGAAATGGACTAAAAAATCCAAAATTTCTTCCATCCTGAAATCCCGTGCCAGCTGATCTAGTGCTATCAGAATTTTTGAGTTTTTTGGTACATTTCTGGACCTCAGAAACTGTGGCAGAAAGCAGTACTTCAGGATGGTCATAAATTCAAAAGGAAATGTTTCATTTCTCACCAAATTTCTTACATACCGATTTTCTAAGTACTCTGTATCCGGAAATCAGTTACAAATTTGAAATATTCTCTCAATAATTTAGAAATAGGGCAAATTTTGGACCTCTGAAACACGTTCCGAAACTCTACTTTTGGACACAGTTTCTCGTCTCCGGAAATCCTTGACATCTTGTCCGAGTCGCCAGAAACCAGATCAGGAAACCCAGAAAATATCGTCGCCGTTTCTCACCAACCAATACTGTACAGAAATTTTACTTTTCTCGGAGTGATATAAATAAATTCGTCGTGCTGTGTCCGGACTAACTATCATCCCACCCTTGAAGATATTTGCACTAGGACTAGCGCCCGCTTTTTGACTCTTCATTGGTCCCTGCTGTCGTCTTACCTCAAAGATGTGCGCGCACACCTGCCTTCTCCCGAGTGTGTAGCTGCTATTAAAAGCATAGGGTTGTATCATAAAATTTACGATGCTTCTTGCACACAACTGGTGACCTTCGGATCTTAGGGTCGTATATGGAAGGCACTTAAATGACCGTATACCGTATCGGTATTCGACTGTCTCGCCAAAGTAAATGGATTCGAGGGCGAAACCATTGGGAGCAAGACGAGCTGCGCCACAGCGGCTACCTGTCAAGGCGTAAGTCCTGTTCAATCATTCTTTGTGTCACCTAATTTACATTGAGCTTACATATCAGACCAGTCGTTTTGTTCAACTGATTCAATGCTACAACTCCGACGTCAGCGATGCAAGTGATATCTTACCTATGAGTTACAATGTGAGTTGTATACATAACTTGACACGACAGTATTTTGAAATGGGTATTGAATCAGATATACAGTACGAACATTGTTGGTGACTGCGCCTGGCAGGAAGGTGTATGTCCCATTACCTTCCAAAACTACGTCGACTGGTTTTACGGAACGCTGTCAGCTACTAATGCTACCATATGGCCTGAGCTTGTGTGATTCTCTCCTCTGTTTGGCTGGTTTTGACTCCGTTTCCATTGTAGCTTCGCCGACGTAGGCACACTGGGGCTATATTCTTGACTGAACACTGACTGGAGATATTCTTCCGTATACCAATTTTGATGATCGGCTCCAATGTTCTAATAGCTAGTCGCTCTCTCGAAGTCATCATGTTAAATTCAGAATAATGACATTCAATATTGTTTTTTTGGCTGTTTTATGTAAGTTTGAACGCGGCTTGCAAAATATTAAATCAAGATCAGCTAGGTCACATGTTCTTATGTTTGCTATGCGCGGATGAGGACCGACCGAAGTTTACCCTTTTTAATTGAGGGTGAGGTTCGAATTTAAGTAAATCTTTGCGAATCGCGTTTGGTTCTTCAACTAGGCTCTTTTAGGAAAACGGAAACGGGCTCTGGACGGACCGGAATTCCCGCATTCTTTTTTCTTTCGACTTTCATGTACTATGATATCAGCCCTCAATATCAATCCAAAACGCGTTCAATTTATTGGTCAAGGGGGAGAGAGATGCGATATCTGAAGGTATACAGCGACGTGCATACAAAGCTAGAACAGGTATATCCCTTTCCCTGTGGGAGCCAATATGAAACGAGCAAGATCTGACGACTCGAAGGCTAATTGTCGTGGATCATAAGCTTGTACCTCCTGGGCCGTTGACGGAAAAATCCCCCAGGCCAATGAGCTGGTCGTCTTATTGTAGGACGGATACTTTGATTCTCGAGTAACTTAACAAGTCATGAATAGTAACAATAATCAACTATAGTCGCGGTTGCATACGCGTCTGTGAGCTGCTTGAACCTCTTCTCCTAGAAGTAAGCTTCATTCCATTCGTCAATTTATGTAAATCGCGAAATCTGAAGATCTGAAACCTCATCTCGTTGTCAGGCGACTATTTGTTTATGGCAAATGGCCTGGTTCCAATCTTTGCCAGCTCCCATTTACTTCAGGACTGCCCCGAGCACATTGATGTTTCACTGGCGAAATTGTCAGGTCCTGCCAAGAACTTGCCGCATTCGTTAAAATTCACAACCCGGTGTCCGTTCATACTGGAGCGGCACGTCGGGCTAGCTTGACCGTCTATCGACTCCATGATCCGAGTGGGCATATGGGCTGGAGGCTATGTATACGGCATCACATGCCAACGTGACCCATATCTTCAGGTTTAAAAGGTGAGGGTCGATCATTGATTTCTGCGTGAGTCTTTACAACCTCCCAACCCAGCAACCTTTTTACTCTTCCCTGCATCAGCCATGAAACTTTCGGCTTTACTTGGCCTCCTCACTGCATCAGTGGTCCCGCTGGCGTCCGCGGTAGCCACACGTTCTGAGATCGACAAGCGCGTCATAACACCCGCGTGTGCCGAAGATCTCAAATATCTAGGAATATACCACGGCCTCTATGATAGCTCTTGCGCACTATTGGTGAGTCTTCTTTCCATATCTGAGTTCGCGCAATGCATGTGCTTACTAGCTATTATTCCCAGATGCGTTACTGTATGGCGAATCTGAATGACAGCGATGATCTGTGGAGCATCAACAGTTGTGTTGCTGCTGCTACCTGTCAAGGTGTGAGTGTGGTTCTTCAATTTATACCTCTACTTCAAGATATTCACGTATACATAGACTTGGCCAATCGTGGAGTTGGCACAATGCTACGATGCTAACCTCGGTAATATGACTGATCTTCCTCATCTGAATTACAATGTGAGTAGGCCCTCTACCGAATGCCGTCATTGAAATTGTATCCTGATGGATGACTTTCAGATATATGCAAGCATCGTTGGTGATTGCGCCTGGCAAGAGGGCGGGTGTCCCATCACGTTCCAAAACTACGTTGACTTTTATTATGGGGCTCTCTCGGCTATCGGCTCCACCGACTGGCCTAGGTGTGTACAACTCATCTTCGGTTAATATAAACAATTTCGTGTTGACTTTCACATATAGTGATGTTGACTACTTGAGGACGAATTGGTGGGATTACGTCCTGGACTGGACCTTGACTGGAGACACCCTTCCATACAGTAACTTCGACGACTGGCTTCACTATTCTTACTCGTCATAATTTTCTCTTTTCCATTGGATTGAATCGTGATGCGTCACGAACTTTAGCGGCGCATCTAGGACTTGCCCTTGTTCGTTTTACTCTTTCTTTAAACACCTTGGACTACTTGATACCCCAGCATCAATCAGATGCACTTTATCAGAATTCAATTCCATGGCATCCTTCAAATTCGGTATTTAGGCACGTTTGTATCCGGTCGCGTTGCGTCGCACCTGCATTCAGCCTCTCATATCTCAAGTTCACACTTAAATTCTGAATGTTAGGACAACGAGTAAAGTTGACTACTTGAAGATAGGTATTACAGCGCTTGTTGCATGTTTATGCCTCTACTTCATTCTTTCCTAGTGCTAGATAATGTCTGTTTTGCAGTATAATGACGTTCATTTTTCATCAAGTTCCGTTGAATCAGCGAAAAAAGTACATAACCTTTGCATTGCTGAGTCCAATCCTTCTGCAGTCGCGACTCCCCAAAATTATTGAATTCTCTGCTTTAATACTGCACAAAAGACTTATAGGTCCCAATGCCTTTCTATTACCAAAAGAAATGTTGGAACTGCAACTGTGGACTACCGCCTTCAAAGCCTAGGGCCTACACCTTCAAAGCAAGACTCATCGATATCCTTCGTACACTCTCTGTCTCTACGCAAGACGCAAGGTTGGATCAGCGGTACGTCCTTTCTTCGATTGGCAGCGCTGTGCAATAAAAATTAAATGATGTCTTCCTCCCCAACTGTCGTCAAAACGTCTAGCTTGGTCAAAGCGCCAAGAAAGTCAAGACTAATCCAGGTGGGCCACTCGTTAGAGAATACACGAACATTTTCAGAAACTGTTCCATGAATGGCTCCTGAAATAATCAACAATAACATTCATGGAACCAAAGTCGACATTCCAAGTTGGAGTTGTGGGTGTACAATTCTTGAGAGATACTGTGTGGTGGCCGTCCATGGACACGAGAAGGGCTTCGGGAAATTTGTTGCAATGATAAGGGTAATTCATATTAGGTCAGCAGATTCTTTGAGGTAGCAAACTTCATGTTATCGTAAATGATTATCTGAGGCTAACAATGCTGCAATGACATTGAGTACTATACTTTTGCCAAGCATCTTTTAAGTCACTTCTCCGGGTTAAGTATTATTATCCTGAGTGAAAGTCAGGTTCGAGTTGGGACTGTTCCTGGGTTTTTTCTCATGGACAACTGGAAAACTGGATTTATTGGCCACCTCTGCGGGATACAACTCAGGTAAATAAGCGCAAACTAATCTACCTCGGTAGTTCTTTGTAAGTAATTTACATATATCAAGCGCGATAGTGTTCAGGACGATGAAATAGGTGACAAAAAGGGAGGTAGGTCGATGGCTACGGGGTTTCTGTTGTTTTTTAGTGGCGCCGGACGTACCCTTCGCTTGTATTCAGCCCAAATCCTGCCTGCCAGGCGAATGCATGACGTGTGCCAGATGTACGAAATGCGTGCCAACAAATGATTTGCTTTCACCGCGGGCAAGCCTGTATGGGTGGGCAACAGTGGCGTTAAGCCAAGGTAGAAGCGAGATAGTAATTGGGGCCAATCAGGACCGTCTTCAAAGAGACGTCGGATGATCTGGAGAAAGGACTTGCAGAAGGGCAACGGTACCTCACAGGAATCCAGGATACGGGACGTTTCCGTTATCAGGGTTTGTGTGGCCTGTTGGTGGAAGGAGCGATACGCAGGACAGGACACGAAGACATGATGGATGGTTTCGAGTGAATCACACCCACTGATGCACAGGGGAGATACATTCCCGAAACGTCGGAATCGTGTGTATGCTGTGTCGAGTTGGTCAAAAACCAGAACGAGCCCTGGGCGGGCCGAAGATCCCGCATCCTTCTTCTTTCGACTACCTACCGACGCCGATCGCTAAAGAATGGTAGGAGCGTCAAGTGAACTTTATTGAGTAATTGGACCTCGATCTAAACCGTGTCCCATGACGGTTCAATGCATATCGGAACTAGGAAGGGAAATACTGAGCTACTAAGCATCCAACGGTGCACTGCGATGTGCATACAGGACAATCATGTCTCTTTCCCGCTCTCTTTTTGCGCTCCCGATGCCCCTATGGGAGCCAATATGATTCAAATACTCGACTGGCTTGTTGTCGTTCCTCGGAAACTTGAACCTCCCGGTGGCGGAAATTTTCTTGGGACTCTCGAGGGCTGACTCAGTACCATCCCAACCGAGTTACTTAACAAATCGCGAAAGTATGCGAGGCTTGTGGCAGTTACGTATGCCTCCGGCAGCTGCTCGTCTTTCAGCCAGGTACTTATTTAAGTACCGTTGTGTTTGTGCCTAAATTCTGAAACTCCATCTCGTTGTTAGGCCCACGTCGCAATTTTCTGCTCCTACTTTGCTTAAGGATGCCAAATGACCTATATCCGGATCCAATACAGAAACTTTCCTGAAGAAAGCCACAGAAAACATTGGTGTTCCGACAGTCATCATTAATTATCGGTCTCTGCAAGAAACTAAATCTGCTAGCATACCCGACCACCCGGCGTCCATTCGTGATGGCAGCGGCACGGCGGGCTAGCTTGACCGTCCCTCAACTCCATGATCCGAGTGAACATATGGCTGGGGGCTATGTATACGGCATTTACAAGCCAACGTGACCCATATGTTCAGGTTTAAAAGGTGAGAGTCGTTCATTAATTTCTGCGTGAGTCTTTACAACCTCCCAACTCAGCGACCTTCTGCTTTCCTCGCATCTATCATGAGGCTTTCAGCTTTAATTGGACTCCTCACTGCGTCAATGGCCTCGTTGGCATCTGCGGTAGCCGTACATCCCGAATTCGAGAAGCGCGCAGACCTTCCGTCAACCGAGTGTGTCCAATATATCAAATATATCGGAATGTACCACTTCGCCTATGATGCCTCGTGTGGACAGTTGGTGAGCCTTTTTCCCTACCTGAATTCGCAAAACATGTGCTCAGCCGTTCCTTTCAGGTGTTTAACTGTCTGGCGAATGTGAACGGCACTGAAGACCTGTGGAGCATGAAGAATTGTGTTGCTGCTGCTACCTGTCAAGGCGTGAGTGTAGTTCTTTAAACGATTTTCTCCACTTCCAGATATTCACATTCCATAGACATTGCCAATGGTGAAATTGGCACAATGTTACGGCGCAAACATCAGCGATGCGAGCAGTCTTCCTCATCTGAATTACAATGTGAGTAGGCCTCTACGGAATCCGGTCAGTTAAATTGTATTCTTACAAATGACTGTCAGATATATGCAGACATTGTTGGTGATTGCGCCTGGCAAGAGGGCGGGTGTCCCATCACGTTCCAAAACTACGTTGACTTTTATTATGGGGCTCTCTCGGCTATTGGCTCCACCGTCTGGCCTAGGTGTGTACAACTCTTCTCCCGTTGACGTAAATAATTTCGTGTTGACTTTCACATTTAGCGGTGTCGACTTCGTGAGGACGAACTGGTGGGATTACATCCTGGACTGGACCTTGACTGGAGACACCCTCCCGTACACTAACTTCGACGACTGGCTTCACTATTCTAACTCGTCGTGATTTCTCTTCTCACCACGGACTTTAGCGGCACATATTGGACTCTTTATCAACTGTAGCTCACTTGATATCCCAGCATTAGTCAGATGTATTTTACCAGATGACAATATATAGTATTCCGTTCTCCTCGGTGTTAAGTTCCTTTAAATTTGGTGGTTGAGTACGTTACGACCACACTCATTGAAACAGAAACAAACTAGTTGTCAAGAAGCACAGTGATGCCTCCGAGTATAAAATTGAATTGAATTGCCTCAACCTCGATATGCTTATTCGATTTAGTCGTCAATTCGGTGCAATGCAAATAAAATTAGGGTATTTGCTCAACATCAACATCATTGTCGATTTCGCTTGAGCCGAAGAAGGTTGTCCGATCTCATTGCGGATTTATATTGTCCCATAAGTTAGGCTCACTAGAGGGACGATCGTATGTTCCTGTTGCTAGCAGACTTCTTTTAAGTCACTGACGATTCTATCTGTGTTAGGGAAACTAATGTGAATTTCCGTTTATCATATTAACCCTGAAATATGCCCCCTTTGACATCCATTCCCAGGCTGCCTTTCGCAAAGACTTGCATCGACTTCTCAACCTCGTCTTCAAAGTTGGAAGAATACCTACCGAGTCTTAGCCAGAACCACTGTCGAAATCGAATGACCCAGAAGAGGACATCTAAGGAAAACATGATACCTCGGAAAGCAGCGTAGTTCCAGTATTCTTTTATGCGTTGTACGAGGGAGAGATCATGTGTAAGCGTCAATGACCGTGAAGCCCAATATCCAGTGATTTTCACGCGATTGACGGGGGCGCCCATAGATTGATTGTTGCCTTGCACGATACTACAGCACTATCCATTAGCACAGTTCTGCCGTCCAGATCACAGCCACTTACCGCATATTGCGCATCAAGAAAAGTAGCGCCTTGGGTAGCCTGTCGGTGTCGATCAAGAACTCCTTCAACTTGGCCTTCATCCTCACGCTCTGCTCGTACTGGCTCATCCTACCGATCTCTTCAATCTCGCGCGCGAATTTTTCGTTGTCCATCTTTTTGAGCCTCACAGGTCTCATGAGCGTCGCGCTAGCAAACAAATCAGGGAGGCCAACACCCCAACTCCTTGCAACTTGCTCCACAGCGTGATAGTCTGAGAGCAAAAGCGACTTCCAGAGACCAGCCCACTGCTTTCTAAATTCGTCATCAACACTCACGTAAAGCCCGTGGTCAAGCAGCACTAATTGAGGCGTCTCCGGTTTGGTGGGGTTTGGCCGTATGAGAATATTTCCCGGGTGAGGATCACAATGGATTACGCCGAAGCTGAACATCTGCGCGCTGAAAAGCTCGACCATTGTCTGCATGACAGCCTTGACACCACCTCGGAGTGGTTTAGGAGGAAGAGGTGAGTCCGAATGCATCTCTGTGGGGGAGACGGCCAAAGGTATCGTGTACGCCCCTAGTCTCGATGGTTTCTGGCCCATCAGGTCGAACACACCTTGTCGATCACTGAACCGGACGCCGTCAATCCATTCTGCTGTCATGATCTTCTTCGTCGTGAGATCCTCGTAGACTTTCGGTATGTACACTTTATCGGACAGTCGAGGTTCTGAAGCAATCAGCGCGGCCGTTCGGTTGGCGTTATCGGCTTCCCGAAGAAAGTCCAGCTCCTGCCGCAGATGGTCTGTGACGAAGTCTGAGAACATTATCAGTGAAAGGTTTCCTCGACAGGTACTGAAAAGCTTCACCAACAACAAAGTAGACTGGTAAATCGAATGCCCAGTTTTCAAACATCCACATGACTATCCGATAGGCGCCGAGATCCCATTCTGTTTGTTTAGAAACGGCGGGTTTCTGTACCTTGACAGCGACCCAGTGTTCTTGCGTATCGCGTGGTGCAGGCCATAGCTTTGCTTTATGCACTTGGGCAATGCTAGCGCTGGCGATGGCATTTTCATCGAAGAACTCGAAAACACCGTTCGGACCGCTAGGAGGTTTCCCGAATTCAGACTGGAATACTGAGAGAACCTCTGAATAAGGAATCTGGGGGGCATCGTCAAATAGCTTTGCAAATTTCTGTTGCATCGGTTTGGGGAGAAAGGCGGCATTGGCACCAATTGCTTGGCCTAGAGAAATAATTAGTTGCTGCGTGCTCTAGAGGCGGGGACGGCGGACCGATTTTGATATACAAGCCTCCATTAGAAGTGAATAAATTATACATTCTATCCGCGACGCGTTGGTGCAGTTCCGGTATGAGGTCGCTCTTCTCTGGCGTGAAATTAAATTTGTAGTCTAGTGTTATCATGGCGCACTTGAGGAAGTAAATCAATGCCCAGACGATGTAATATCAAGAAATAAACGGACCGTATGTATCGTTCTACAGTTTCGGGCGATAGCTGAGGCATTGAAAAGCCTATCCCAAGTGTAAAGGGTTCCTGTTCCCGCGATAAAATAGACCAGCCGACGGACATATTTTCTAGTTCGAGATGTGGTTGTCGTATGAGATGAAGCTGACGCGTACGACCGCCTGTGTAATCTCCCATCGACTCCCTTGCGGATCCATCTCGGTAATGGTCGTGTGACGAGAGGATTCATTCCAGAGACCAGCAGAATATTTCGGTCAAGGGAAGGGTGTTAAGAAAGGAGGGAAGGAGCAACTTTATTAGCTTTCGGTGACATGAATATCGATGACAAGCTAGATTTTTTGCCGGCGGATGATGACGAAGCGGAGCGGATACATGGACCGAATGCCGAAGGGACACGTGGGAGGTGAAATCGTACAGGGCGCAGTTAGTATTCGACATCCACCAAATGTTTCCGGAGACGCTTTGGTGCCTTCTTAACGTTGCCATTGTCGCTGCTCAGACAAGACAGCAACTCTCTCTGAACAACGTGTCTTCCTTTGACGAATCGTCGTCGTTTACCCTGCCGGAATCAAGCAACCTTACAGTTTCGGTCGCCTTGTGTTCTTCAGCTTCTTCAGCTCGATTTTTCGTTACAAACACATCATCGAATGCAGACAATCCGGGTCCCAGTGGTGGTACCAATGTCTACGAAATAGTACTGAACGAGGGGCACGGCAATTTTGCGGGTATATTTACGAATGGAGGTGTCATGTCAGCAGAGAATACCGACGATGTTACCTTTGAAGTAGGCGTGTCAGAAAGTGGTGAGTACTCATTGCATCTCCTCATAATGCAAATGCCAACCTCTTCTTCTAGGACCAATGCATAAAATTTTATCGGACCCGCCATCACTGGGTGATACCACAGCAACCCAGGCTATCATATTTTCTCCCGTTTTCTCGGACTCATTCTCTTCAGAAGTGCCCACCTATCCCAATTACTCTCTACCATCTGCGAACCTCTCAATACCTACGATACCTTCCCTAACCAGCAATTTCTCGCTAATATTTTCGGAATCAACAGGACCTAGTCCATTGACTTCCATGTTGCAGACAGGCTGCGCGTTGAAGAGTCAGAATTCAACTGGAAACATTATCAACGAAACAGTGTGGCTTCCAAACGAAGACGGTTGGCGAACACAATGGATCATTGACGGTTTGACACCCGGAACGAATTACACCGCCTATGTTGTAAATGACACCGCCGTCAGTGGTCCCATGTACTTCTTAACAAAATCCGGTGCGCCTATATCAAGAGTATTTGCTAACCCGTCTCACTGCTAGCTACAGAATCTTTCTCTTGTCCGCTCTTATCCAACCTGCCATATTGTCCCAGCATCGCGTATGCGGTACCCCTCCCGCAGCCATCTCAACAATCAACCTACGATTCTACCAATCTCCCTTCACAAATCTCAGAACCCCTCATATCCTCATTGACCAATTTCACTACGACTCTTACGACCTTCGCCTGCGGCCGTGACGACTATTCGCCTCTTGTGTCTTGTAATAACTGTCAGCAGGAATACCGGAGATGGCTGTGTACCATCAGCTTCCCCCGCTGTGGAGAGGTGAACTCAAATAACGGTACTATCGCGGCTTCCAATGGTGCTCAAAAGGTCTTCTCAGCCTTGCTATCCCAGCCAACGACAGTCGCCCCCAGAAATCTAAACTTTCCACCTTTCAACGACACCTATACAGCGCTATTGCCATGCTTGGAGCGTTGCAATGCTGCTGATCGGGCTTGCCCAAGCTTTCTCGGCTTCCGATGTCCAACGGCACAGTTCAACGCTTCAAGCAGCTACGGTGTAGGATATATAGATAGTGGTGTGGAGGGAGTGCAAGGCCGAGGTTCTTCGGGGACTTCCCAGGATCGCTATGGGAATGTGTGGTGTAACTATGGATAAGGGCAAGATTTCACTGTATTTTTGCGTCTATAATTTATCAATTCTTTTCCAGTTCCGTTCTCACGAACGGGAACAAGTATCATTTGTTCAGTTCCACTCTTGGCTGTGGGTAAAATGAAGCTGCATAGGATGATTTGCTACACGTGAACTACTGCCTAATTGGAACTATAACGCCTGGGCTTCTTCCTGATCGAGGTCCAGAGTTGACCATGCCCATGCCCAACCTTCTTTTACCTTCTCCATCATGTCTTCCATCTCCCTGGGTTTTAGACGGTCGCCGCCATCTCGGATATATTCAAACCCTGGTGCGTTGAATTCATACAAGAGCCCTTCACGTTTTGCTGTAGTGAGGATATAGTTCCCATATGGTTGACGGATCCTGTTGTAAGCGGCGAGTACCTTTGGAATCGATTCCGGTGTTACTGCTGATTTGGACAGCAGGTACCCAAGAACATATGCGTCCTGCCGATATGTAAAACTTGAGAATCTGATTATTCGAAGGTTGAGGGACGTGCCTCAACAGCCTGTCCAGCCCCCGCGCCGAGATGCGGTGTCATGGCGTGAGCCTGCACAAACATAGATTGAACACCGCGCATAATCCATCTACATATGTCGTACCGCGTCACCGAGGAGCACAACTCGGTCAGAAGCGTATAGATTTAAGGGATTGAGCGCATGTATGGCCCATATTGTGGGGTTATCAATGCACTGTATCGGTGCGAAATCAGTCAAATCGATTTTTGAAACATGATGGGATTTTACTCGCCTGTAGAAGAGCCTTTACTTCGTCCTCCCAGTCCAAGAAATTGGACATCATCTCGTCTTTGTCTGCTTCTGCAATAAAAGGTCCATCGAATGGTTTACCTTCGTCGGACAGGACCGAACTAAATGCGACAACATTGATGAACCGGCCTTGTGATACTGGGTATACAACGACATGCTTAGGAAATAAGTATCAGACCGACGTCCGGAAGGGGGATCGCGCACTACCAGTCACCTTGTTTTTCCCACAGTACTAGCATCATGTAAGTCTTTGTACTGCCTTGGATGTACATACTTACCATCATCCGCTTCTTTAGTGCACGATGTCCGGGCCATCTTTTTGCAAGCTCGTCAACAGGAAATAGCCCTCTGTAAGCAAGGGTCCCTGAGAAAATGGGTGCGATAATTTTGCTATCGATTTCTGGATAGAGTTTCGCCATCAGCTTCGCTCGGACAATACTTTTAATTCCATCAGCTGCGATGAGCAGATTACAAAGAGCGGTACGCCCGTTTTGGAATTCGAGTTGGATTCCATCTTTGGTTTCTGAATAACTGAGCAGCCGGTGGGACAGGTGACATATAACTCCGGGGGGCAGGTTTTTCAGGAGCGCCTTCTGAACATCGTGACGATGAAATCCACCTAGTAAGCGTTATCAAAATGGAGGTGGTTACAGGACCGACGGACGCGCCTGCGAAAAAGGCTCCTGTCATGTCTCGTTAGAGAATGTGATTAACGACAGCATCCTTCTCTGACCTGCAGACATAAGCTCGCAGAGATCAAACCCAGACGCTGAATCCCCTTGCCGGAACATGAATACAGGTCCTACAAGGTAAGATCAATACTCTAAGACCGATACACGCAGCGGCTGAGATTTCGCACCAGGCTCGTCTCGAGGTTTTTCGTCAGTTATCTCCAAAAAGTCTTTCTCCAATCCAAGGTTCTTCAAAATAGTCCATGTACGGTGCCACAGCGTAATTCCAGCTCCGATTTCGGTCAGTATGGACGCGGATTCGTAGAGGTTCACATCCAGCCATTTACAATCCTTGAGGGCGATAGCGCATGTAAGGCCCCCAATGCCCCCTCCGCTGCCGGTTGTTGAAACCCGGTAATCTTAAGCTTAAGTGCTTTCGAAAGTGACAGTGATAGACGTACATGATAGCAACACGAAGCTTCTGATTCAGTTCTGCCATTCGTTCTGGGGTAAGTATTGGGGTTCGAGTGAAATCACTGCAGTGGGCCCAACTCACACGCCGCAAGAGTGTCTCATGGTCAGATGCCACCCATGACGCATCACTCTGAGGGAATTGAAAGCCAGAACAAGAACGATCTTCGCAAGATTATAAAGATGCGCTGACCGTGTGGATTCTGGTGGATTACTGTTTAGGCTGTCGGGATCATTGTCCGTATTATGTATTGTATGGTGCCGGAGATAACCTTTCAGCGAGATGTGCGGCGCTGACAGCAATTATTCGTCTATTATAAACGAATGACGTGTTGTCGTGCTTAACATAGTGATAGATACTGTACAAAGAGCAAATATAATGATTGTAGGGTAGCGTAAACAGTAGGTGAATTCAGGATTGGTCATACAAGGTTGTAAAATCTCCACGACTATGACGGATACAGGTTCATATATATGCTGTCGCCACCCCGAGTTGAGATATATCAGTCGAGTCGTCTCTGCAAGCGGAATTTGTAAATACCCACACATAAATTATGAAAGTGTCCACGTACAAATAAACAAATAATTTAGTGATGCACCCATCGAGTCTCCCCTTGTGCCAAGGGGCATCTGTGATTGCCCAACGTCTTAGCCGTTGAGAAGAACCGCCCACAAACGTCGCACGAGAACTCGCAAATCTTGTTATGTTTAGCGACTTCGTGCCTCAACCGATCGTGCTGACGTGAAAACCATTCATTGCATCCCAAGGTACAAGGGAACGACACGCGTGGTTTCGGTTTGTGCGCTTCTGTATGAACCTTCAGGGTATATTGACTCGTGAAGCGACGACCGCATCCAGCTACAAGGCAGGGGTATCTTCTGCGTTGAGCAGCGTCATCGCTATCATTCGCCCTGGACGCAGAGGGGGCAGGCTTCTTCAGAGGAACGTGCTGAATCACCTCGTGTGAGCCACTCGGAAAACGAGACGAGATCCCTTGATGTCTTGATCTCTCCTGCGGTAGCGAAGAGTACGACATATTTTGGGAGATTGATTCCGTGGAAGCCGAACTTATTGAGTGGCCAAATTGGAGATCAAATACGTTCTGGCAGTCGTCTGAGAGCGCGGGTGAAGAGAATCCCACTATATCTGAACTTGAGATTGATATCACGAAGGCTAAACCGAACCAAGCCAACTTACGATCGGGAGTTTGCAGGTCTGCAGAATTCGGAGACCATGACGAGGGTGCCGCTCCTATTTCGCCTAAAGGAAAATACGGTGGAAGGGCGGAGACATCGCGTTGCGAGTGATGTGGCCATGATGGAGGAGAGTTTGCGTATGGGTAGCCTTCTGAGAAATGGTCAGAAAAAGTAACAATGAAGAACGATCAAAACGAACCGTGTTCATGGTACGGGATTTGTTTTAATGAAGAATGAAATTGGGAAGCTAAACGAGTCAGGTAAGAACGGCGGTAGGCGAATAGCCATGTGTACGAATAACGTACTAGCTCCATGAGCTTTATGAGGCAGTGCAGAGGGGGGAATATTGTTCCAACAATCATAGGCACCTAGAGCACTAATACTGCCTACAGAGATAGTCAGGAAATGGACAACGATAATAGAGGAGCCCAGCTTACTCTCTGACGGTAAGAGACAAAGTCCTTCATTCCCAGGGGCATAACTGGAATTGCGGTTGTTTTCTTCTGAAAGCCCAGTCGGAATGTATGGAGACATGATTTGTGAATTGTTGTAGTAGCCTAGGCTTATGGTTAGAGGTGTTCGAGTAAAAGGGAGAGAAATGAAGACGTACCAACATAACCAGTCATGACAAGATGCAGGGGAAGTCGAAGTTGTGTGGACGAAGGGTGTTTTATAATATGACAGTCTAAGACATAATGCAATGATCAGCAGGAGTTCCAATGACTGTGGCTGAGAAACCTGTGTTACATTATTCGAAACGCGATCCAGTGAACAGAAAATGCGGGGCAGTTAGAGGAAAGAGCGGGAAACAATACATGGCCGTATTTATAGGAACGGAGAACGCGTGATGGCATGGATCAATACATCCCCTTGTCAACTCTTAATACACCTCGAATTTCGTCCAGGTCGGCTTGAAGGATGTCAGGGGGTGCTGACTAAGCTGTGCCTTTCATATCGATCCTGTGATTGGTCAGTTCACTGACTGTTAGGGTCAAATCTACGGAGCTCTTCTTCGGGTCAGACTGTTCATTCAGAAATAGCTTGACGATCCTTCTCAAAAGTCTAGGTCTACACAGCACTTTCTGTCGGTTCCCTCAGTATTTCTCCTGCTTACGGAGCTACACATCCCGACTCTCCATTGACAATAGACACTGGCAATGCTCAGTGCTGTGCTATAGCGACGGATCCAATGCGGATCGCTCTCAAATGGCGTACAGGCTCTGTTATCCGCCAAGCTTTAGAGAAGACTTCCGTGCTCCTTCATGCTCCTCCCTGTCTTTCCTGAATTTCTCGGAAATGATACATGAAGCGATCAACGATCTTCACCTCCGATCGTGTCGATCTTTCAAATTTCCAGGCATAGGCCAGTACACTGGAGGGTCTGGGCCTCTCCGACTAAGTTCTACGCCACATCTCAGGTTCATGGACCGACGCATCGACGCATCATTTTCTGAGGGCGGCGGTATGCTAGGTCGAATGCATTTTTGAGTGCCTTGTTGCAGTCATCTCAGTCTAGGGGGCTCTGGAACATGCATCACATCGAACTTGCAACAAAAAAGCGCCCCCCTGGAGGCGTGCGGCGGGTGAAAGATTACTTGGTACATGGGTGATAGTTGGATGCTTGTCGGTCACCAGGGCCCGCTAGCATTGAACCCTTATGATGTCAATATGTCCCTTCTCCCTGATTTTGACCGTTCCATTCAATCGGACTCACTTAATATTGGAGCTACATGGATCCAGCCAGCGCTTCCTTTTGCTGCCGAGCAAGATCAGTCTGCGAAACATGGGCGGCTTGCAAAAGGCAATTCAGGAACTACACGCCACAGGCCATAGATGTCGCAGAAATCGTCGTTATCGTCACGGTCGCATTGGTATGCAACACTGAGTAGACGGTGTATAATCACCGGCGAGCAAGATTTGGTTGTCTGGAATAAATGAAGCTTGCTTGAACGAAGAACATTTCTCTCGAACCTTGTATTGTCTCGAATTATTGAAACGTATCATTTCGTCATAGGATTTCTAGACTTCCTTGTACATGATCGTCTTCTCCGGCGCATTTTTCATTTGTCACTATACCCCAGTTGGGTTCGTATACTTACTAGCTGTACTAGGCTTCCGTAAAGATTCCACGTTTTTGCCGGTTTGCTCGGACGCTGATGACGCTGTCCAAGACTCCTCCGGTGTTAAAGACTTTGGAAACCAATTGCAAACGTCAATCTGTAAAGGAAAAAAATTAGCGGTATAGCCATAGTCCGCGAGCTTTCTCCGGCTACGGTGCCGTGGGGCGGTAGGGGGTGGTAGTATTGAGATACTCATGTTTTCTTCCCGTCAGCGGGTCAGGGTTGACCAGCCGTCAAAGTAGTTAGTCGCCGGATCGCCGGAAGATATTTCTTTCCGCGCCGAACAGCCCTCAAGTCCCTCAAGAGGTTTAAGTAGATTCAGATTCAGATTCATTACATTTGAAACCAAAACATCTTGATACTAATGGTATCTTCCGCTGCCGTGGATTGATTTTCCCCATTGTATAATAGACTCTCGTACTATATCGACGCCACATAAGCGCCTTCCAAGGATATCAACAAGACGACAGCCCTGGTAATTCAGGAACGTTACGCTGAGTCGTAGTGGGATGTCGTTTATTTGTCGTCTTAGCCCCAATGGCAGAGTTTGACCGTTAACATCATACAGAAAAGGAATAGTTTGAGACAGGGTTGCTAACTTGCTCCTGCCGCATCTGTTGGCAGGTTGATTGTGGGTCGTCCTAAGGTCGTCGGATAAGGGCATGTCATACCTAAAAAAATTTCAATAGCAAGTAGCTCAAAGACCATTAAACAGATGCCCCATACCCGCCGTCTTTGTAGTAGAAAGTTATATGATCATTATATCCCTACAACGCGGCTCCGACTTCTTCCTGATTTAAGTAATCATTCCGACGTTCAAGCAACATAGAATGTCTGAAAAGAAGTGAGGAAAACGGAAGATGGACTTACATCGTTACCTTCATTTAATATTGCCTGAGCTGTGACATCCGTACTACAGAACGAAGTTAAGCAGAATTACACGGTGTGAAATAGGTATGACGGTCGAAAGACGGTCACACATTCAAAAACTCTATCTTCTGTGGAAATGTAGTAGATGAAGCGCTGGACTCTTGGCGCTCTAGCTTGAATTATCATTGAAAGTTGCTTTGATCACCTAGTGTACGGTTGCGAGGGTCTGGAATAGCTATCCACATGTCGGACGGGCATCAAAGGTCCTAAGATACGCAAGAGTTTCAATTGAAATGGACCGATTTGAACCTACCTTCCTACTGTATAACTCTAGTGGAAAAGTGACGGACAGGAAAGGATCGCGCCATCAGGAAGAAATTCATCATGGATTAATGGATCTTTTAGGGGAGTGGGGTTTAAAAAAAAGAAGTTCTTTCTCCAAGTCACAAGAACCATGCGAATATACCGGTAGGCAAGGGTATATGTCAGCCTTCTGATAGCCACTTGAGTCTTTTAGGGTTATCCTTCATGAAACAGTAGTCGTGGCCACCCAGATCGAAAGAAAGTAAGGTGTCAAGTCGAGTATGATATGAACTAAGAAGTTTCGCGAGTCAGCGACACAACCTTCGCTGGTCACTGCGGCGATGGATCCATCGACGTCCTGAGGCCGTCTGGAGTCCTTCCGGATGATGTCCTGGAGCTTGAGCTGATTGGTCAATCATACTATAGGTCTACTCCAGGAGGCCGCGCCTATTATGCCTCATCACCGCACTGAGTAGAGCTTGCGAACAGGACATGCGTAGGGGTATGGCTTACACCACCTCGTCGCCGCAGGTCGTTCGCGCCGCCAGAATTCTTCTAAGAGGTGGCGCAGGGCTGCGGTTTTTTCTAGATCGAGCGCCATGGTGAGCAACCAAAAAAATCAACAGTCACAGGCAGAGGGGAGCGAAAGCAAGAAGAAGCAACAGATTACGGTGAACGACGGGATCTCGTAAATCCGGACGCGAAGAACTTGTGCTAAAATTGTATTGTTTCTCGGTTTTAGTAATTTCAACATACGAGACGGATGGCACGAAGACCTGCCTCCCTTGAATCGTTTACGGGTTATCAGAAGGGCTGAAACAAGACCAGATGGGTTGCTGGCTCAAAGCAAAAGACTTGCGGCGACCCCTTCCTTCGTGTCCGACTAAGGATTGAGCTTCAGAAGACAGATATTTGCCAGGCAGCTAAACAAGGAATAGCGTTGAAGTTCAGCTGCCCTAATTTAAGACCTTGCAGACTTTAGGCTTTACGTGCGGGGGGACAAGTAGCGAGTCACGGACCAAGGGTCAAGCGGGAGACCGTAGCCGTAGGAAGTTCTCTAATCCCACATCAATGTTACTTTGTGAAGTTTCCGACCTTTGTCCAACTCCCAGTGGGCGGCAGTGAATGGACCTGTTAAACCCTAACCTCACACCTCACGCCGCCTCGGACCGGCTCTCGGCCGACCCAGTCATACTGGGACTAATCTAGCCAACGATTGAAACTCAGCAGGCAGCCTAGGTCATCTTAGACGATCCCCAAGCGACAATTTCCTACCAACAACGAGCGCGCAGTCGGCTCATTTCGTAGCAGGGCAGCCCTGTTTGTCTTTTGCAGCGGCCAAGTCCCACAGGACGTTGTACACGGGCTCCTAGCCTTGTTTCAGCAATTCAATTTCTCTCGCCCACTATATAGCGATGTCATCGTCTCGGACTTCATCTCTTACCGGCTCCCTGAGCTCAAGATCATCCACGCCTTACCCTCCAGTCGTTCAACCTGACCATTTCTTTGGTTCCGACGACTCCTTGCCGTCACCAACGTCCGTCGGAAGACCCTGGCTGACACCCGAAGATGATCCCCTGGCACATCGAGGGATTCCGGTATTCAAGCCGACAATGGATGAGTTCAGGGATTTTGAGGAGTACATGCAGAAAGTCGAGTGCTGGGGTGAACGGAGCGGTATCATTAAGATTATACCCCCGAGGGACTGGTGCGTAACGGCACCGCAGTGGCTTGTGTCTTTCCTGATCCTTCCTTAGGTCGGAATCTCTGCCACGGATAAAAGAGCGACAACTCAATAATGTGAAGATATCATCGCCTATCGAGCAGCACATGCAGGGACGTGCTGGTCTCTTCCGGGTGGAAAACATGATGAGAAGGAAGTACATGAGTGTACGTGAGTGGGTGGAAATGTGCGACAAGGAAGATTACCGTGCACCGGGCGTCCACGAAGTTGGTCTTCACGGAAGAAGTGGCGTCAAGGCAACGACGCGACGGTCTAAACGTTTTTCGGACAACGTGAAAGCGGAGTCGGGTGACTTCGAGGATCAGGTCATTAAGGAGGAGCCCAATGAAACGCACAGAATCTACGACGACGGTCCAGGATCCGCCGACGCGCCTATCATTATCGAACCCACGGACCTTGACCCCTCTGCGGAAGAGAAACCGAAGACGTCTGTAAAGAGACCACCTGGGCGGAAAAAGACAACAACCGAGAAAGCTGCGGAACGAACAGCTCGCGATGTGGCTTTTTTGAAGACGTTTGATCCTTACACGCATTGGTTGCCACCGGGCACAAAGCCGTCGGACTACACACCGGAGTTCTGTCACATGCTCGAGAGGCAGTTTTGGCGCAGCTGTGGTTTGGGTAAACCAGCTTGGTATGGTGCCGATTCGCAGGGTAAGTCCTAAGTTATGCAAGCTCTACGACTGTTCTTCATTACTTTCTCAGGGACCCTATTCACGGATGAGACCCAAGTTTGGAACATTGGACATCTGGAATCTGCTTTGACGCGACTATTGCCGTCGTCAAGCCAAGGATTACCTGGTGTGAACACACCCTATCTTTACTGGGGGATGTGGCGTGCATCCTTTGCCTGGCATGTTGAGGACATGGATCTTTTCAGTATCAACTATATTCATTTCGGAGCACCCAAATTCTGGTATGCCATTCCGCAAGGCAGAGCAGGCGCTTTGGAACAAACCATGCGAAGTATGTTTCATGCTCTTGCTCTTCGCTGGCATTTTTACCCTAATCTACCCCTTACAGGCCACTTTCCCAAAGACGGCCGTCAATGCCCACAATTCCTTCGTCATAAATCATACCTCGCCTCCGCGACTCTGTTGGCACAGTCTTCATGCCGGCCGAATCATTGTGTACAGCACGCGGGAGAGATTATCATTACCTATCCGCTGGGTTATCACGCTGGGTTCAATCTAGGATTAAACTGCGCAGAAAGTGTAAACTTCGCTTTGGACAGTTGGATCAGCAAAGGAATCAAGGCTAAGGCTTGCGAATGTATCTCTGATAGGTCAGTTCTAACAGTCCAAACAATTTCACGCCCTTGACTTAGACTGTTCAGTGTTCGCATCGACGTAGAACAGCTCTTAATGGATCGTGAGGCTGAGCGCGAACTTCTTGCTCCTACGTCGCCCCCGCAGTCAAAGCGATCACCCACGAAAAAGGAAATTTCGGTCGTCATTCCAAGTCTGAATATCGTCCGTTCCTCGAAACGGCAGCACGAGGACGAGCTGGAGGTGGTACCTAGGACTAAGAAAGTCAAGTTGACACCCCCGAAGTCAACGAAGCCTCCGGCACCTGTTCCATCCACCTCGCAAGTGGTGACCAAAGTTCCAACGAAGGTTACACTGAAGTTAGGACCGCGACCTTCGGAACCTGAACATTATCCATGTTGCTTATGCATATCTACGTCAACGAAGGGCCTTCTTCGTGTCCAAGACCCACCCATTGGCCGCAAAGATGCCGTGGATGCTGCTGGAAATCCAAGTAAATGGATGGCCCACGAGAACTGTGCTAACATTGTACCTGAAACGTGGGTTGACGAATTTGACGTAGTTGACGGATTGAAAGAAAGGGTGGTGTTTGGCGTTGATGGAATTGTGCGGGACAGATGGAACCTTGTAAGGCGTTTCATGAGACTACTGGTGCGACAGGCATGTTTATTGACGGCGTCTCACAGAAATGTTCCGCCTGTACTAAGAGCAGACCCAAGGCACACGGAGCCCCCATACAGTGCACGAAGGGTAAATGCCCGAAGGCGTTCCATGTGTCATGCGCTCGAGACGGAAATGATCAACATATTATCTTCGAGGTTTTGCGCGAAGTTGAGAAGGAGGTGGTGCTCTTGGATCCCAGTCTCACTGGGACCTCGTCTGATCAGATGCAAGTTGACTCTGTCACTGGCCTTCCAATGGATGATTCGCAAGTGCTGAAGGTGATCAAGAAGGTAGAGGTGCAAGTACTGTGTACGCAACACAATCCCGTTAGTACCGTGCTGTCTACACTCTGTCCGCATTTCTCACTTTTTGTTGCAGTTTGTAGCAGCTGCTAAGAAAGCTTCCAAACAAGACAAGATTCGAAACGAACTCATGGCTTTGCCTGATATGGCTCGTATAAAGATTCGAGTCAGTGCTGGTGTTTTCGAGGTCTCTTTGGTCCGGGTTATCGAAGAGACCGGTTCGGTGGAAGTGCTATGGGACCGTGGTTCCAAGAGGGAGTTCAAATGGGGCAGTGTAGTATTCGGAAATACTGATGGTCCTGTTGTGCAAAAGCCCTCTGAAGCTGCACCCGAGCCCCGTGAGTCGCATCATTCCCTGCTTCTCTATTCGGCCGCTTATAGTACTCATTCGTAGCGGCGCCAGCCGTAAATTCCGAAGCTTCGACCAGTCAAACTAACACTAAGTCCCCGGTGCCTACTGCATCTACTCCTACTGCACCATCTAACTATGGTGCCAATCCATATGCATATTGGGGATATCAAGCTTCAGGTCAGCAGTCGGGTGCAACGACTTATCCATATCAAGGCTATTACGCTACAGCGGCCCAGTATTATCCGTACACCGCCCCTCAGTCGAAAGGCTTTTCAGGCAAATTACAATGGCAGCAGCCATACCAAGGTCCGCCTAATGGTGGTTACTTTTACCCCAATGCTCAATACCAGACACAGACGGGTACCACGAGCAGCCCCCCGGCTGTAGTCACCCCTCCTCCCCCTCCCCCTCCGCCCCAAACAGAGACACCGACGCAGGAATCGCCCCCACCAGCCGATCCCTCAGCGGCTACACCAACTCCCACGCCTGTATCACAACTGGTGACTCTGCCCAGTGATTTAGCAGCGTTGGTCACCATGCAGCCCGAGCAGCTGACAGCAGTATTCCGAGACCAGCCGCACCTAAGAGATATGGTCCTAGCAGCTGTCGAGAGCGCAAAACGAGAGTGTCCAGCGTAGATTATCGTATCATTATGTTAAGTTTAAACGTTTTGTACTTCTATTGTTATTTCGAGCATGCACGTTAACGTTGTATAATACAAAAGTTTATCTCAGTAAGAGACAGGCAGACACCTGATCGTCGATATTCTTGGGTCCCGTTTCTTGAGTCCCCCTTCCTCAAATGGCCTCTGGGCGTATCCTGCGAGGCAGATTGCTCAAGGAGACCAAACCTTGATGGATTGTGCGTAAATCGGCTGGACAACATCCAGGTGCAAAACAGGGGCATCAGCGACTTGCACCTGCAGTCCAATTGTGCTGCCCGACCACGTTCCTCGTACCTCCAGCTTGAAAGGCCGGAGCATGGTACTGCGCAGAGTCGCCGTGTCCAAGAGTCAGAAATAGGAGTCTCGACGGTTCTCACTAGGACCCTTGCAATATTTTGGCCTCCTTTCCTCGAATAGGCCTCCAACTGCATTCCGCGACATCGCCGGTGCCCAAAATTTCTTAGCAGAAAACAGGCCGGGTTGCGACATTTCTTACTATAGGACGTCCTAACACTCTTTCGCTGCTTTGATTCATATAATCGTATTAACTCGTCGTCAAGCCTACTCTGCTATGACGAAGGAGGATGGCCTAAAAATTTTACACTATGGCTCCCTTATGCGTCATTCAAATCATAATCTGTCGCCAGACTCTGACTCTCCTGATTTTCTGACCCTTTTCACCTTTCCATTGCCGCGGCTATGAGGGAATACTCTCGGTAGGGCTTTACCATAGCGGCAGAGCATCAGTTCCGTAGTATTTATTAATTTGTGGTCTTACTTATATCTAACTAGTACGAACGTCGTTACTTTATGCTCAGGAGCACTGACGACGAGGACTAATAAAACTGAGAACGCCCCTAGTTGCTGTCACAGACGCGACTTGTCACACCCGAAGCAAAATCGCTCTTTGCGATCACCTTGACCACTCGTCGTTATCATCAGATACTCCTGCACTTACAGTGGTATTGCTTCTACTCCGTCGGGATCTCTCAGCCCCAACGGTTCCTCAATATGTGGACCATCGTTGGACCATTCGACGGTGAGACTGGGGAAGTCAACTTTGCCAGTATGCTAGGTTTATCATCCCCGCTTTTAGAATATACCTCTGACCGGATATAAAGAATCTAAGCTGCTAAAGGCTGGGTCGACGTATGGTTTGGGAAGAAAAGGCCAGCCGCTTTTGATTAACAGCAAGAAGATATCGCATCACCAGTGTGAACTCATTGTAGGGGAGAGTGAGGTGGACGACGTGGTACGCCTGACCTTTTATCTCTCAGAATTTATCCTCAAATCTTAACCCAGTCTAATCCGCATGCAAAGCCGACTGTTCAGCTGGTAAATAAGAAAGATAAGATGTTCAAAGTTGAGAGAAATGGGGTACCTTTCCCTGCGAATTCGGCTGCAGTTGTAGATCTACAGGACGGAGATATACTTCAGCTGGCTTCTGCAGTGTCTGCGAGGTGTGTCTATAAATTAGCTAACGCGTTCTATGACTCAAACCTCGGTAGCGTGAGATGGTTGCCTGTATGTGTTTATCTGCCATCGACGCGAGGACGGACATTTGTATCTCTGGAGTCTTGTGCAGCACTAGGTGAGAATTACTATGCGTCTGTAGTGAGAGTGCCTTGAGACGTCTCTAGGTATCAAGGTGGTGCACATCTCTAATGCTAATGTTACACATCATGTCACTTCAACACTGTCAGCAACGGTATCAATCGCCGCATCACTCATCTCTGCGTGTCAAATCGTCAAGCCGGAATGGCTCAGCGAGGTGCTCAGGCTTGGAAGTCTACCCAGTGACGATCCCTCATCACTTGAAAGCTATCTCAAGCTGCCTCTTGCTTCCAAATACCGCCCTACTTTCTCATCCGCGCTTCCGGAGAAACATAAGACAGCCGACGTATGGAACCCTAATGAAGAACGGCTCCACATCTTCAAGGACTATCGGTTCATGTGTGTCAGCGAAAAGTCTAGAGAAATCGATAGCGAACTACGCGAACTTTTTGAACGCGGCGACGGGGCAATTGAAACATTTAATATTCAGGATGGTGGTGCGAAGTGGCGAAAAGCGTTGTCTCGCGGACATGCGAAGGAGAGTGTGAAAATGGTTGCTGTTGCATCTGAGGATGCCATGGTGGCTGCCGTTGGGTCTGAGAGCTGGCAGGAGTTGGTAGAAATTGCCCGGGAGTGCGTAACGTCCTTGTGCCCGTGATTGAAACTTACGCATCGCTCATTAGGTTTGAAGTATGTATCTTAAAGCCCCAGGACATAGTTCAGACCGTATTGGATGTGAATGTGTCAATATTCACTCAAGAGTCAATGGCTGTAGGTAAGTGTTTAGCTGTTAATGGAATATGATGCCTAATGCCTGCTAAGAATCCTCTCTGCCGAACATCGTTCCAAATTCTATACCAGATGAGCCGTCTGCACCACCTCCCGAACCAGAATCGAGTGTTCCACCTCGGAAGAAGCTGGTCAGGCGAACGGTCTCTCGCCAAGTATCTCAAGAACCTGTCAGTACACCAAACCCGAATCCAGAGGAAATTATTCTACCCCCGCGGCGTGTATGTTTTTTAAACTTGTTCATGGTATGCGAGCTGATCCATATATCAAGAAATTGATAAGAAGAACAGGGTCCCAGCAACGAGAGGACACTCCAACTTCGTTGATGCCTCCTCCAGAAGATGCACTGCCTCCACGACGGGTAGGTTAAATCTCGCTTCATCCAGTTCTTTATTGATTAGGCCAAAACAGACGTTGACGAGACGTGCGAACGCAGGACTGCCCGTTATCAGTGGATTAAACGATAATTCTATATTGATCAACTCATTGACTACTTCGAGTGCGCCACCAGAGACCCCAACCGAGTCAACACTTGAAAGCTCTGTAAGTTAATAATTACATATACATATCCCAAATACCGATCCATCCTGCCTAGGTTCCTTTGCAACGCTCTAAAAGGCTTAAACGCCGTCTAGACACATCAAATACTATAGAGTCGCAATTGGCGTCCATAGGCAAGATTGAAGTCACTGAAGAGCCTGCATACAAGAAACATAAGGCTTTATTTGATGCGAGCGATCCGGAAAAAGCCGGAATAACATTTGACGGGACGAATTTTAACGGTTTCCAGAGTGGTGCTGCCAGCCAAACGCAGAGTCAGTCCGGGACGCTAGGTTCTCGCAGTTCCGGAAGCGGTGCTCTTCAGCCGGTCCGGGAGGAAGAGGAAGAGACTCAGTCCGTATACGAAGGCAGCAGAGGGCAAAAGAGAAAGTCTGTTTCGGAGGATGTCGAAATGGCTGGTGTTGCAGAGGCTCTCGCACCTACACCTGAGATCGATGCACCTCCGGCGAAGAAGCGGGCCTTGGATAACATTGATGCTGTTCAACGATTGCCGACAACTACTATCCAAGCTGAGGATAGGACCAGATCCAAACCACCTTCCACGGTTCAGCCGCCGAAGGCCAAGTCGGGTGCTCCTCTAGGTAAGCCGGATACGGACGATGCCTTTTTGAAGGCAATTGCCTCTACAAAACGCGGGAAGAAGAACGAGGACGAGTTTGACCGAGAGTTCAACAAACTCAAGATTTCGAAACCCGAGTTGAACAAGGAGAACCCGGAAGATGAGTGGAAGGTGTTGGAACAGTTCGGCGACGACGATAGCGTTAGAGGGAACTTCATGATGATTGTCACAATGGAGGTAACGGGCAAGCATGGAGGAAGGACCAGGCAGACTGAAACAAATCCGGAATGGCAAGGCAAACCCGATTTCAAGAAGTTTAAAAAGGGACATTGGAGTCTTCGTCATTCTAGCTTTTGTGGCTAATTCTCTTTGATCACGCAGAAAGTTAACAACCGAGTACGCCCAAAGCTCGTTGATCTTGTCATTAGTGATGAGAGTACCATGGGTCCTGCAAGGGGTAAGCAGCAATGGGACCCATGTTCAATAACTAATGAGGTTCTTGCAGCGTTCTCTCCGATCTCAGCGACTTATCAGATGGATGAGCCCATTGATTTCGATGCACCCGAACCACCAAAACGTACGAAAAGCCAAAAGATTCTTATCAACGACTCAGATTCGAACATCGATAATTCTCCGCCTGTTGCTCAGAAATCCAAGAATAAGCAGCCTTCCCGAGCAGGAAGTGTTATTCCTCAGAAGAGAGCAGTCTCACGGAGGCCTAGCACTCCGCCTCTGTTTTTGGCGGATTCGGAAGATGATGCAATGCAACAAGATTTAGCGGATGACGATGACGATGTACAGACGCTGGAATCCAGCGCTCCTTCGCGTAAAGGTACTCAAACAAGAAGGGGAACAGCGAAAAAGGCGTCATTACAGGTCGATGATGATTCTGATTCTGATGCGGTGTTTAAGCCTGTGAAAACTAGGAGAAGGAAATAGTTCAATGCATCATTATTGGATAGATGATGTACCTAGGATTGTATGTTCTTTTCTGTGTTTGATATACTAATTATATCGTAGTGAGTATCGATCTTGCAGATCACATATGACCCTGGAAACGTAAATCTAGCGGAAGGAAGATTTTTTGAAATGTTGAACATCGTAAGTTTTGATGCTGCGAATGCCCCACTTGGTGATCCGCTGGATTGATTCGTTGGTATGTGACTTTGTATTCGGTTTCACAGATTTATTGAGCATGGACTTAATCTAAAGGGTATGTAATTGTGAAATGCAGGTGGGAAATGCGACCGCGGATCGAGTTTCTCTGCTTGCCGAAGTTTCTCCGTGACAGACCTCTGGTCTTAATAGCAACGGCCGCGATATGTACTAGCTCGAGGGGGAGTACATTCTTTGGCGGTGGTTTTCGGCTAAAGCGGCTCGCTTCCACTGGTCCATCTCAACCTGAACCTGTTTCAGGTCCCTCTTTTCATTTCTGTGTATTGAGATCCACTCGTGTCCAACCCAGAATTACCTGGGACCTTGACTTTCATCATACAATGATCAGAATAAAAAGTCCTTCCTTCCATGTTCACCCACCCGATCCCTGGCTTGGCAGATCGAGCGGGTGTAGGAAGGATTTATCTGACAAATGGCCATGCGCAGTCGCGGAGCAGCATGGGCGCGCCAGCTTTTCAGTCGGTGACCGTATGTTTTGGGGGTTCGCTTTGCCATGGTTGCATGGAGCCCGGCCTTACCGACGCCTGCCGGGATCCGCGGATTAGGCAAATAGCGATAACAAGTTTACCCGTGTTGCTAACACTTAGGACCATGATGATCAAATCATAGATGGGCGGCGAGATCAAACGGAAAGCCCAAGAATAATCTTTTTCTCTTGAGGATGTTCCTTCTTGCTGGCAATTGCAACTGCCTTTTTGTGAAAAGGCTACAGCCATGCCAATCGATGTACGTTCCCGGTACCTGGAGCTCTTCTTCATTGCTGACAACACGTTCAGTTAACTAGTTCATCTCTGGTGGCGAGTTGCGCGCTTTTGGTGCGCTTAAAATGGTTCATGTCTTGGAGTTGGTCTGCTGATAACCCTGAATAGGTTTATGACTGGGCTTGCACAGTCGACCAGGAGGTACGCCGCCTTTCTTTCTTCATTTGTGCCTTCTCATCAAGTGACCGACAGGCGGACTACGTCTGGTCACATCCCCTATCATTTCGCGCGACGCTATTCTTCATGAATCGATACCTGCCGTTCGTGGACGCGTTTATCTCCATGAGCTGTGCGTCACGGACTTTAACGTTCAACCCCCGGTTTTAAGTACTTGGCTGATCGCACATGATGTTTGTAGTGGCATTTACTCAGAACTCTCCCGAGGTGCGTGCGTGTTTCAGGATACCTTTGCTGTAAAGCCTGAGCTACCAAATATGTAGAAATGTGTTAAGCATTTCAAAGTCGTCACCTGTAAGCTCCAGCCGGCGTATAGATTGCTCTCCATGTTCCTGATTTGCCGTTATGGTGACGTAGGGTTCACAGTGGCGGGCATTCTTCTTTGTGAAGGTATGTCCCGGGCTTTGAAGGGGAGATTTACGGTTCTACCATTCAAGCAGTGATTTTGATGCTGCGAACGTGGGCTATCTGGGAGCGGAAAAAATCAGTCATGATCGGATTTATTATACTCATCTTGGTGTGCTTTATTTCTCCGACATTAAGCTTGGACCTAATGGAGCTTTCGAGGTTGTCGCCGTCCCATCTTTCGTGTTCGTGGGTCTAGAACTCGACTCTCTCGTTTGTTTGTACCAACCATCATCAAACTTTACACAAGCTTAACGGGAGTATCGTTTTTCCAGACCAGAAGGTGAATAGAGGATGTAGTCGGATACATGCGAGTCCCATCATCATTGGGGCGTACCTTCTCCTATTATTTTGCGAGTCGGGTATGTTCATCGGTTACCAAGTTAAGGACTGATATTAAATGACGTTTCACTACAGTCATCGCGGTGCTTATGGTAATAAAAGCGATACAGCACTGTGAGTCAATTCGGTTCTTTCCAATCGAATCCTTATCTCCGTACAGTGCGTCCGCCATATTCGCCGTGGGTCGCGAAGTTGTACCGAGATGGTGAGCTGAATTTTATTAAGCATTTGTGTAGATTAGGATGCTGACACTTTTTAGGATTACTATTTTATCTGTATCTTCTCAGTCAGTCTTTTTTTCTTTGTATACTGGCACATGGCCAACGTGCATTGTAGCCCTTTCCTTGGCCAATGTCCTCATTCCAATATGCGTACCGGTGAGACGACTTCTACTTCCGACCTCGTAATCTTAATATGTATTTCATTCAGGCTCTCTCCAATTGGCTTGCAACGTACGCCTGCTCCTTCTCATTGATCTGCTCTTTTTGACGCGTATCTGCAGACCCCAGCGTGTCTTCCATTCCATCTTTTGTACCAGAATTCTCCTCTTGATCATGAAACAACGCGGCCCACCAAGCTCACCCATTTTAGATAGCACGAACTTGATTTTTATGCCTGATTATCCGTCTAGCTCTGGAGTGACAGACTCGTCAGGGCTGGTTTCCTCTTCATCAATGCCAGCATGACTATGACCATCACGATTGATTATTCCTCCATTTGTAGGAGCTGTAATATACCTGTACTTAAGTTCCTCTTTACCGGCTATACTTTACTTTGAGCGCTCTTCACAATTTCCGTCAAAATAGTTGATGCTTCGGATGAGGATCGGTCCGGACCGCGAGACGTGCGTGTGAAAAGACCCTGATTGGGAAAAGGAGGCAATTCATGGGCGCAAGTGCGGTCCCGTTTTTCCTCGACTTCCACCATCCCTGAGCTGGTCGTCGGCGTGCTGTTAGAGACGCTGCCGCTAAGGAAAAAACGAGTACTACAACATCACCATTAATCCGTAACACCCGATAATCGGCTCTAAAATCAAGTTACGAGGACTTACCTGCTCTCACCATGACCATGGCTATCTCGGTGCGGAGGCGGTCGCTGGGGCGCGTCCTCTTCGCCTTCCTTCTAATCTTCTTCGTCCGAGTCCTGTTTTTTTCTACGCCATCGGTGCCGACATTAGCGAGGCAGGCGAAAGATGTGGAGATACAGGAGCAGGGGTTGTTCGAAGGAATAGGTGAAAGGGAAGTATCTTGTGAATGCACTCGATGCTAATTGGATTACTCAGGAACTAATTTTGACGTACAAAGTCATCCATGGCTTCAATCTAGGATGGGAAGAGATGAGAGACAAGACGTCTTTAGTGGTGTCGTAAGGGACGGCGTGGATGATTATTGGGAACGGTGGCAGGTGCCTTAGTGAGTATATCGGCATTCAATATTCACTGTGTGGACGTTGACTCGAGTTATATCGGTAGTATGATCAGCAAGGAAACGTCCAACATGGATGCACAACACGTTCGATCAGCCATTGACCAACTCCTCTCCCTCAATGGATGGGTAGCTGCTCTGTGTCCAACCCTTGCACGACCTTTCGGACAAAACAGCAAGACAGATACCTACGAGGATTTGGTGTTCGACGGAACTCGGGAGCGATATTATTTTATCGCAATTGTCATCCACAGTGCGGATCATTTCTTGGTCGACCAGCTTGCGGTGATCGTCCAAATGGCCAAAAGACTTGGGACAGGAAATATCTTTGTGAGCATGTTGGATTACGATAGTAACGACAGCACGGAAACGTTGGTGGACCTGTGTGAGGCGGTCTTGACCCTGCTGGGTGTTCCGTTCAGAATTCGACGAGTGGGAGGTATGACCGAAGATCCAGCCGCCGCTTACTACCCTTTGGAGGAGGCGTATATGCGGAACTCGGTGCTCGAGCCTTTGTGGGACTTGCGCGACAAAAGAGGGGTGACTTTCGATAGGGTCGTGTGGTTGAAGGGATTTACCTGTCCGAATGACATCCTGGAAACCTTGAGGGTCAGTCTCGTCAATCAAGCGGGCATGGTATGCGGTATGGACTGGGCGGAACATGGTGGCGATTTTATTTTCAGCGACAGGTGCAAATTGTTTTCTTCGTTCTTTGCGTCAAGAATCGCTAACCCTTTGTTTTTCAGATGGCGCACGCGTGATATCGAAGGAGATCAATTCCGTCAGAGTAAAAGCTCCAATCGTGCGGAAGCGGGTGTACCTCCAAGAGACGAACAAGGCGCTCAGCGTTACGGCAAACATCTACCATTCCAGGTCTTTTGCTGTGAAGCAGGCACCCATATCGTCGATCCTTCCCAGACGTATTACAAAGGTATCCGATACCGCTCTGGATCGGACTTCCACAACCTTAGTCGGACAGATCCTGCGCCTGTTCGCGGTCCCGAGAGCCAATGCTTAGACAGCAGTCAAGCTTATTTCTGCCGTGATTTGTGGGTCCGAAGTGCAAGAGAGGGCATGGAGGAGGGCTACTTGGAGAGGGGGGAGGGCCTGCTTGATAAGCAACGACTACACCGCCGACAAGGTTTTGGTCACAAGCACAAGGAGGCTCAAGCACAACCCGCCGACCCGGACGCAAATGCTGGCAGTGATTACGACGCCATGACGGATGAGGACGAGGACCCGGGTCAGTGGGAGGGTGACAAGCTTGCCATTCCCAACTCAGTGTTTAGGCCTGCTAGGATACTCGCCAATCCTCGTTGTCCGACTACATATGCTGGTGTCAGTCACACTCAGCTAGCTCGGGATCTGTTTGGTGACGATCAGGGTAAGGAGAGTGAAGGGAAGAGCAGGTATATATTGGAAGATTGGGAGGGCGCGCCCGAGAGTTTTGTCTGCCAGGAGCAAAGAACAACTGGTGGTCGGGGAGCACCAAAGACGCAAAGGAGACTAGGGTTCTCAATTCATGATGAGTTGCAGAGGCTATAGCGTTTGTTTTTTCGGTACTTAGCGTTATAGATTATTATGGGATGGATCATACCACTAATGGGAAGTAGTCCGAACGGCGCAGGACGGTTCTGAACTCCACTTCTGTACTGTGATGGTGACCGTGGGAATTTCACCGTATTGCAGCTTTAAGTCTGGACAGACGGAGGTTTTCTGATCTGCCTAGGAAATTTACTTCGCCATATCAAGTTTGTCCAACTAGGAACACGCTCAGAATCTCAAGCGATGTTTCTACTTACTGTCCACCGGCGGCGCCTTATGATTCAGGAAGAAACTCTCGGGATCTGAGCGGCCGAAAGTCATGAAAAAATCCAAAGCCTGGTTGTCGGTTCACCATCCGAAACAAGCTTGGTTAGGAAAGGCATCAACCCTGCGGTTTGCAGGTGCGCCTTTATGCATATTTTTTATCAAACCTCACGCTACTCAATACTTGTCATGGCTGGCAGCTAGTAATGATGACCATGTTTCTCTCAAAACAAATAATAGATACGCGTCGCATATGAACGTTCAACTTTAACGAAGTTGAGCGCCTGAACGACCTGGGCAAGCTTCACGCACTGTACATCCGGCGGCATTTGAACTGTAGTCCGCCTAGCATTTATGACTTCTGCTTCAGGATGATTACGCATTTCAGGGCATTATAGATGATGACGAGCACTTGCCCTTGTTTGCAGACAAACTTTCAAATTGTAATGCCCTCGCTATCCGGTCAGAGATTCCTTCTCATCCATACAGTGAGACGTATTATGTGTCATGCTTCAAATGACTGGCAGTCTCCGGAGTTGTGCACAAGGGTAGGAAAGTCACAATACCGCTTTCTGTGTTCTAACTTTCTCGTTCCAGAACTAAAGTATGACTTCAATGTCATGATACCTAGGCTCTGACGCCACATTTACTCAGGATATGATTGAAGATAGAGTTCAACCGCACCCACCGCAGACGTATCTGCCTTCTCCAAACATCGACAAGACGGTGCCACATCTGTTTCTGAACATCCAGCTGCCTTTGCCTAGTATCCATGGAGTCGATGAACGTGCCTTGAACCTGGCTGATTTAACCAACTGTGATGCATTTCCGCCTTGTCCTTGAGTCCTGACTCAAGTTCTCCAGCACAGCCTGGCGACGATCAAACTGTGACGACGGACATTATTACATTTATCATTCGGCGTCCGCCCGGAGTGAATTGCAGTGGGCACAGGGACTATGTAATGTCAATTTTGTGTCGCTCAGAAGGCGACCCAGTAAGTACCTTTAGTCTGGGAACGATCGCTATAAGACTTTAAGGCGTCTCCAATTCCACCATAGCCATTCACTTGGCAGAACGCGATACTATTCCGTTACTTTACAGCTGCCTATCAAGAAACACAATAAGGATAGGAACGAAGTGTTTGATGCTACTGAAACTTGATTAGTGCTTATTGAAATGTCGTTTTCGTTGATGTATCGTGGTACGATTTGGACCATTGGGAACGAAGAAATGTAGCAAAGTATGTAACTTCCACCCTCGTTATGGAGCTCTCATTGTCAAGGGCATCTTCGTATATAAACATTCATAGGTCGTACTACGCTCTACCAAAAAAAACCATTCATAGGTCAACCCAGCCACTCTCCTTAAGGATCCAATTTCAATGGACGACACTCTCATCTGTTCTACCGTCTTCGTTACTCTCCTTGTTCTCCCAGCGGATCCTGTCACGATGGGGACAAATCCGAAGAAGTAAGAAATCTGAAACACAGCTTCAGTACTCACTGGCGAATCCTCCCCTCTCACAGACCTCGGAGACTTCAGAATTCGTCCATCACTAGTAACTACCACGGCCACTGTCTTTCCCATAGCGTCTCTGCTGTAAGTCATTAATAAACCTCTAGTCCGATCGCTTATAATGAGTGCATTGTCAGCACCATTCGGGAGTAAGTTTTTTTTTACATTGAGTACTGAGAACTGCGTATTTAGTACAGAAACCAGCGATTCTGTTCATCCTGCAGGCTCCGAAACGGCAATCATTGGGGGCGTCATAGGCGGGGTTGTTCTCTGTGCTATTCTCCGTGTGCTTTGTGCCATCTACTGGCAAAGAGCACGTCGCAGCCGGAGGGTTGGTCACAACATCGAGGACGCTATCGATCCCATGGCTATACCGAATCCCAATCCGCTTCTTTCAAAGCCAGTCGCTACCCAAATGACAGGCTCACCGCCTACTTCCCAGTCCGCTCAGACTGAGACCGTTCCCACTTCGACTGTCGAATCTTCCGCGTCTGACTCTGGTTCTATCAGTGAATGTCCCCTGAGGAGACCTCAGGCCTTTCGAAATGCGTATGAAGAACTGATGGAGTGGCTACAACGGCAAATCAGTCAGGTGGATCGGGAGGGGATCACGCACAGTACTTCCCCGGCGCCACTATCTTAGCACTCCTTGCACACGATTAATATTCCAGAGCCGTCTTGTTCTCACCGCCACCATGACCATGACTTTCAACGCGAGGTTCGCCAGTGATGTAGCCCGTCTTCTTTGTGGACAGGATGGTCGTTCGATTATGCATGTTAGTGTTCCATCCTTCATTGCCTAAAGTTGGGATCACCAGTTCAGCTTAGTAGCATCATTTAGGTGCTAAACTGCTCGTCTGTAAAATTTCTTTGTTGGACTGAACGTAGTCCCTAGACCATCATGGCTAGGACTACCCAGTTAGTAGTGTGTTCCTTGAGACCAATAGAATGAATTAGTATTGCATCGGTTTATCCTGAAAAGAGAGGTCTTCCGTATGAGTTATCCTGCATTGATGTCGTTCCGGCTGTGCCGTTCTTGGATTCATCACATAACAGAAACTATTAAGATAGCATCGCTACACCCTTTTTATAGTTGATATTCATCAAGGCGCATCCTCCTGCCAGTCCACTGATTACATCATCAGAGAACACTGGACGAAAGATGAAGATACGAGTCGAAAAAAAGAGGGAGGAGCACCCGTATTTCCTCCATTCATGAACAGCGGCTTTGTTTATCCCAATTCCTCCAATTAGTCAATTGGAATGCCCTTCCAAATATTACGCGCTCTCTGAAGGTTCTAAGCTATCCATAACCCTCTCCTTACGCTTCGACAACTGCAAACATAGGGTCAATGACGTCTCTCAGTCACGTAGTGAGAATCACGAACCGCGACATATAAGGCTGCCGTCATGATAATAACGATACCTACCACCGACCACGAGTCGGGGGTGAAGTCGAAGAAAACACGTTCAAGAACTGTAGCGAATACGATCTTGGAAAATTTGTTTGGGTCTGACAGAAAGGTATAGTGTAGGAGCACATACTTGGGTATAAACAGCCGTCGTTCCCCTTCCGGCGGTTTCGCGCTGGAGACCCATTGTGATAAGGAGCTAGGAGAATTCGTATGGTGTGCTGTTACGAGGACGAATAATACACACCTGTCCAATGAATCCAGTAATCCCCAATGTCAGAAAGAGAGCGATCCATTTCCAATGTGTGGAGAACACAAGTGGGGTACCCGTTATTGCTATTCTGCTCGAGTAGTGAGATTACGGGAAGTAGTGGATAAGGAATGTTATATACCCGATGCTGGAGGCAATAACCGCCTGCAGTGAGAATGAGGCTAAGGAATGGAGGGCGTGAGCTCGAGATCCGATGGCGCGGATGGTTGTAACTTTGGGTATATGTAAGGATGTTATAATGTCAGAGATGGCAGAGAAGAGCTCACAAGCAGCTGTGGTTCCAAGCACACCAATTAGAGCGACGCTAGGGGACATTGTTTGAGCATGAAGATAGTGAATTGTCAAGCCGATCCTATTGAGACATACCCAACCGCAAGCATTCGATGTTCAGGATCACTGAATTCACCTGCCGGCAGGTCCCCAAATAAAAATTCTGGCTGTGCGATGCAGATGACACCAGAGACACTGAATACTGTTCCTGTCAATAGACGGGTTTACCAAAAATTTCAAAGAATAGAACATACGTCCAGCTATGATCTGCCCTACAGATACCGTCTCCCCGAGAAATACTGCGCCTGCTATGGCGGTCGTGGTCGGCATCAGAAAGGTGAGGACGGTAGCTTCTGAGAGGGAGAGGTACTTGAGGGAGTAGTATACGCCGCATATACCAATGAAACTGGAAGAAAAATCATCAGGATGCATAAGGAGTTGAAGCTGGTCTTCATACCCGCATATGCCACGAAGTGCGAGAAGGGTGCGGGCCCCGTGAGGACCTCTGAAAGGTTCAGGGATTCCTGCACATAGCATGTAGATTACAGCGCCTAGGTAGGTTATACTCTGTACGCAGTTTCTTTTGATAACGGACTCGGGATTGGTCGAACGAGCGTACCATATGAATCGCGATCAACTACAGAAAGTTTGATCAGACAGGGATTTAAATTAAATTTTTTGATGAATTGAATTTTAGCTCACCTGGAATGTCGGAATAGACTCGTTTACTCTGTTCAGTTCTTTAACACAGACATTTCCAATGGAGAATATAAAAGAAGCAGCAGCAATAAGCAGGAAACCCGTGTTCCTTTGATATGCATCTCTCAAGGAAGATCGCCAGCTGACTTTTGGAAGGAGGGGAGTATTTTCGTTTTGAGCCTCGGCAGTCATGACTTCGGGTTCGCAGGAAGTTTTGGTTATCGCAAAAAGATAAACAAAGTATATATGGTGCAAAAGATAACTTACATGGCGTCACACTGGTCCTTCCTGTCCGTTCGGATAAGGTGCCTGGCTTTGTATTTACAGATTGATAACAAAACAAAGACAGAAAGGATTCCGAGCGTAAAGTAGGCATCAATCTGAGATAAGCAGAACTACATGCTCTTCAGACGACACATTATGTATCGAACACGAAAGTAGCATCTCACATCAACTGGACTCATCTTTCGTCATTCAGGACAGTGTTGATTAGGAGTGACTTGACCCACTGCCGTGCTTCGACGACAGGGTCGCGCCATTTGTGCATTGACAGAAGCCGATCTGACGCTTATAAATTGAGGACTCAGCAATGACCTGCCATACATCTCTCAGCTAGTTCAAGACTGAAGTTCTGGAATAATGAATGTGCCTACCTCATCCACTCTTAAAGGCCTTGTGGACGAGCTTAAATGGGAGGAAATGTTAAGATATATTGTGGATGATATAAACACGGAGCGGTAAGAATGTTTGACGTTGTCGCGGAAAAATCATCCTGGGAAGGTCAAGTACGCAGTCTCTTGAAGATGCTTTTGGCTGTTTAGAAGAAGCATGCCACACTCACGCCTTATGAAATGTACTTGGCCAAAGTATGCAAAAGATGATGTATCGATGGGTAGTCGAGTTCCATCAAAATTTTATTGCGTGAACTGGACTAAGATACACGCACTGCGGAGGTTTGCATGCGCATCCCATTCAGAAAAGAGATGAAAGCGCGCCAATTAAGCCGATAGTTCTGAAGTGCACATTCGATTACAGAAGATGCTGTAAAGGAATAGAAAGAAGACCGAGGACAGAATGAGTGAGCGTGAGTATACCTATCCAGAGGTTTTGGTCCAGACGTCGCAGTCTTGTATGAAAGATGAAAGCAAGAAGCAGCGAAGGCGTGGGAAGGTCCTCCACTTCCGGGAGTCAACGAACGTGTTTTCGCTCTTTACTCCTTGCCACCTTTGTTATGCGACTGTTAACAGAATGTCCTCACCATTGTGTTTCGCCTTGGAATCCAGTTACTGATATTCTCGTCTGGACCTAGGAAGTCTATCGATGCATCATTCTCCACCTTGTTCTCCGAGCAGATGAGTAATCGTTTCGATGCAGATGGATGAATAATAGTGGATGGTGGCTACTGTATTGGTTAACATGACGCCATCTAATTTCTCTATAAAGGCTCTATTCCCCTTCGAACTACCCATCAATCATGTCGTCCTTGGTCGCTCTCATTCTCGGTGCAGGTCCCAACGTTGGCCACCACGTCGCCAAAGCCTTACAGTCGCAGAAATACAAGGTCGCCCTGGGTTCCCGCAACCCAGATGTCGATAAGCTCAAGAAGGAAGGCTTCTTCCCTGTCAAAGTCGACATCACTCTGCCGGACAGCGTATCTGCCGCGTACAAGACAGTCTCCACTGAGCTCGGTACTCCCAACGTAGTGGTATTCAATGGTGCGTCCTGATCGAGTTGATGCCTGTCCAGTACTGATCTACTCGTAGCCGCTGTCTGGCGCCGTCCGGAGGTCGAAACAGACCCTCTCTCCTTGCCTCTAGAAGACTTCAAACGGACGCTCACTGTGACCTCCAGTGTATACAGTGTTGCCCATGATGCGTTGAAGGGCTTCCGGTCGCTCACATCTGGCCCGAAGGCTTTTATTGTGACTGGCAATGCCCTCCCTTTCCTCCCTCACAACAACACCGTCTTATATGATCTGCAAACGCTCAAAGTCGTGGAGGCTCATCTTAGTGAGGTGTTCTATAATGCGTATATCAAAGAGGACATAAGGTTTGGCGTTCATTTTAGCTGACGTATTCCCTGCCTAATCAGTTGACAGATTCCATTTTGCTCTCTTGGTTTCGCAGGAGGGTACCCTCCCGGCTTTTAGTGACTTTAAGATAAGCGGGCCTGCACATGCTACGGCATATTGGGAACTTATCAGTAGCCAGAAGCCTAAAGGCTGGGACTACCGGTTGCGTTCCAGTTACCTCATTCTCGTGCTTTGGCTAACGGATCCAATAGATTCACGCTTGATGGAAAGCAATGGAGAAAAGCAAACTAAGATTCTGGCAACGTGTTGTAACTGTAATTGTAGATCATATTTTTTCTGTCAAACAATGCTACCGCCGGTATCTTGTCAGATACTTCCAGCGACGGCCAGCATGTCGGATTCATCTCAGAATATCTCCACAGATCAACTTGTATCCAAGATACAAATCGGATCGTCAAGCTGGGCAGGTCTTACCCTCATCCCAGTTGCGAGAACAGGCAAGACTTCTATATTTCTCAGTACGGATTTGTTGAAAACGCTGAAGCAGCCATGAACAAGCTTTGTGAGGTTGTCAAAGCAGAGTGCCACGTCCAAGCACTGACGGTATACGTATAATGTCGCCTCAACAGACAGAACTCTTCCAGCATCCCCCCCGGGGTCGAAAAATTGTGCGTAATCAACCTAAATTCAATGTGTGGGACGAGTGTCAGTTTCAGGTGCGTCTTATCCACGACTGTAGTCAGACCATTCCGACTGCTTTATCCTGTGTGTGTATGCGACTAGTTGTGGAGACAAAATGCTATCGCTTGACTCGGAGGCGATGTGTAACACTAGCATGAAGGGCTGACATCCAGACTGAGATATCTGTCCCTGAGCCCTGAGGGCGTCCATTCATGGTAGCAAAAGACACCCCGTCCAGGGCCTGTAACGTATCTGAGATTTCTGATTATGCATTATCGGCCTTTCCTTTCCACAGTAGAACACTGTAATATTGGTGGTTCCATCAGAATCGGTGATGCATCGTTGTACTTACTAAACGTGTATTTCCAGTTCCTTTTAACAGATGACTTGTCGTTTTGGACGAGTAAAAAATGGCGCTGAGTAAATGGATTCCGAGGTCACTGTCGTTGAGCGCTAGAGGGTAATACAACTTCCTTCCTTCTTTGCTTCCTTCCTTACAGCTGTTTGCATACAGCTCGACGGTCGGGCCTTTTCGTGGATGATGCATTCAATGAAAGGAAGCGCCGCGGACTTTCGTCATCAACCGACTTCAAGCGCGCGAGATGGTCTCCGAGATTGCCGAAATAGTCATAAACCACCCGTGTCCCAGTCCGCATCCGCGTCTTCAAGCTTCAAGCTTCGAGTTTTGAGCCCTAAACTATGGTTTATGGCAAAGTCCGAATCGCTCTCTTTCCTCTCGCACAACACATCCTACTGTCTTGAAGCTGTGTGCAAACAGGGACAGCCCTTTGAAGCTGTTACGCTTTATAACGGAATACTCATCATTGTGTGTTTTCTCTTGGAATCCAGAGTTGCTCATGTTGACGTCTCCGGTGGAGGATCATCAATGCATCATTCTCCACATTGTTTTCCGGTAGATGGGTAAACTGTCCGACGCAAATGGCCCGGGATTGGATGGATAAGTGGGTGCTGGCTGATATGTTCAAGTTGGTTTAAATGACGCCATCTGATGTCTCTAGCGTCCCTTGCCTAATCAGTTCACATAGGTTCCATTTTGCACTCTTACCAGTTTCACAGGAGGGTGCCCTCTCGACTTTTAAGCAACTTTAAGACGAGCGGGCCCGGCCCTGCCACACATGCTACGGAGGATTGGGAACTTTTCACTGTCGATCGGAAGCCTAAAGACTGTGATTACTGGTTGCGTTCAAGTTACTTGGCTGACGGATCCAATAGATTCACGCCCGGCGGGAAGCAATGGAGCAAAAGCCAAGATTCCAGCAACATGTTGTAAATGTCAAACCCATTCCTATGGATCTTCCTCTTTCTGTCAAGCCTCGACGCTGCCGCCAATGTGGTCGATGTCACTGATGGTCGCAGTCATAGTGCAGCGCTATCACCTCGTCTTAGAACATGACCACGGGACCTCCGAACTCTGAGCCTCTGTACGAACTAGCTGGGCAGGCATATCTTCATTCCAGTCACCATGACGAACAAGTGCACGGTCTGCCTTCGTCACCACGTCAGGCGTAGTTTTACTGTTATTCCGTTATACTGGACAGGGAGAGCGTGGCGCATTGTCAATATTGGCTCGGAGCTCAAGGCCCGTGGGTGACTTCTTGGCCATCCCATTGCGACTTCTTCATGTATGATGTGCACGCGCCCACTCGGTTGTTTATACTTGATGCAGTATGGAACCCTGACATGAACCGCACGGGTATCCAAACAGAAATAGCTGCCTCTGAGGACGCCGTCTATTGCTCGCGTCACTGGCATTAGCTCCGGCAGGGTTCTGTATTGTGCGTATTTTGCTGCTACTAGAGATTTGTAATCCTATGCTGTCACGGCGGTGAGAATTGAACTTTCTTCTTTCCCCTGGGAATCTTGTACTAATGATCGTTCCTTCATATTCGGTGACCCACTCATGTACTTTGCGTGTACATACTTCTGAAACTCTTTTGAATGAATAGGCTGTCTTATTCGGAGTCGCCGGGAAGTGAAAAGCTCTGCCTGCCGCCTTTGTCCTGTGGCTCGAAGGACCTGGGCCGGGGATTACATAGCGAAGGCTCTAGTATATGATGAAGTAACGTTCAGAAAGGCGGGGAACAGCTTCCAGACCGCTTAGGGCTCTTTCGTTCCTCACCACTCCGCTCGACCACGCATCGCAGTCAGGTATACCGTATCCGTGTCGGAGCATGTGGCCCATCTTTCCATAGTCGCCGGATCGGAGGAATGATATCCCCGCGTGTCGTGTGCGCGGCGAAGAACAGGTCGTCCTCAATATCTACCAAAGTATGTACTACTACATATTCTTACAAAGCCGGAAACCCTAGCTTGCCGGCTTCTTGTTTCTCTACCCCTGGTTGTAAGTCTTTCGATTTAATTCCCGTACGAAGAGTTGTACTCACATTGCAAGTCCCTCCAGGGTTGCGGCCGTCTCTATTTGTCGCTTTTCTACTCTTTTCCAGAACAATGGCGAGACGCAACGCCGCGTGCCTCGGCTTTGTGTATAAGTGAATTGAAGGAACGCTAGTGTTCATTGCTCAAGACTAAAATCTTATTTGCGAACGGATGCAGAAACAGTGGGCGTTCCGAGTCACAGATGAGCGGCGACCACAATCAAGCCTGGTTGTCATAGTCAATTCGGAAGGTGTAGAAAAAAGGTAAAAACCCTGATCTCGCGTAGTAAAAAATGCCGACGGCTGTCTGCTATGTGGAGAAAACACATTTCTTGCTTCTAAAGCATTCTGATTCTCTGGCTGTTTTTCCTGGCGCAAGATGACTATTCTCCGTTCAACTGTGGAGAGTTAGCGGAAGGTAGTACTTGAGAAGTGTGGACGTCGTCGTCTACGGAGTGTTCATTCCGTCGCTTGTGGATCATCTCAGGGCTGACGCAGGCGTTAAAAGGACCGGTAGTGCTCTCTATGGGGGGACCACACAGTCTTGGTTCCCTCCCTTCCATGCCCACTTCACCTCAGTGTACGCATTGAAGCAAAATCGAAAACTGGCGGTGAATAGCGCAGTTTGCGCCCAATTGTTTCAGCAGCATGTCATTGGAGGTATGTTCTCCTCTATCGTATTTTCCTCATCTGTGCAGTACTCCACTTACCTCCTTGCAGAGGTTCTCGCTACTTTTTACATCCTATTCTCAAACCACATGCGCGGCTGTGCTCGTCTATGATATTCTCCTCCTCCTCCCCAGTGAGATTAATTATGTATGGCTTCCCCGACCCTTACACCCGCGTCTACTGTTGTTCGCAATGAACCGCTACTCACCCTTGGTCGATACGGCGCTGACCATAAACTGGATCCGGCAAACGGCCACTCCCGCTCTGTGTCACCGGTTCTATAGTGTTGTAGGCCCGTTCGTGCTCATTGGGATCTTCATATCGCAGGTGATCCTTATGATTCGCACGTATGCGATATGGGATAGGAGCAGGGCGATATTCTGGTGTTTTGTCGGGACTGGAATCTCCTGCTTCTTGCCAGGGATGGCTTGCATCGCGATAGCAATCAAGACGACTCAATGTGGGCAGCTTGTCTTGTACCTCTAGCAGAGAGCTTAACACTTATGATTCACAGATGTCACATTGCCCAATAAGCCTGGCTGCATGAATTTATCTTCTTCAAATCTCCTGGCGGTGGCATATATCCTTATACTCGCGACAGATACGATCATTGCATTGCTCACGCTTTTCAAGGGCATAGAGCACCTTCGTCGGTCGACCCATCCTTTCCTTATAGAGTTATACGCCTCGGGGATGCTCTTCTACATATGCATCTTCATGATATCCCTCGCCAATATCCTCGTCCCCATATGGGTCCCTAGTCTCACAGCCTCTCTCGGTTGTTACCAGCGCATCTTCCATTCAATCTTGTGCAACCGCGTCATGCTGCTTATCTTCAAGCAGCGTCGACTCCATTCTACGGAGGAGACGTACACGGACGACGTTGAACTATCTGATACCCCACGGTAGGTTACAATCAACTCGTAATTGAAGTACACATGTTTATGGCTTTTCTGTGCATAAAAGATCCACTTAGCAGAGTACAATACCTAGAACGCATTAGTAGCAATCCACCAACTTACGCTGAATGCTTGAACCACTTCATGTACAGAGACTGGTGCGTTTCTCATAATAAGAAACAAGTTCCCCCTTTTCAGCATAGATTTTTTGAACCAATACTCATAAGTGTACAGATGATTAGCGTGGTCGAAGTAACAGGTTACATTGACCATTCCGAATGGAATTTGGAGGACCCCGATTTCCTGGCATCGTACCTTCACAGAAACTCACCTGCTTTCTGTCATAATCAAGAAAGCATAGCTATTTGAAAGGCGTGCAACAAGACATCAAATACGCCACCAGAATCGCAGCTAGAAAATGCAATCATCCGTCGAAACCGAACCAGGTCTCTAGCAATCCCCAAACCTCCTCTCTCGCCTTGGCACAGTCATTGGTGAATTCCGCTTTACACGTTCCACATATTTTCAACATGCACTCTTTCCGGCCGTCTGAAAAGTCGTTCCGATCTGGCATACCCATGCCTTGTATAAGGGTAAAAAGCGGATCAGCATCACGCCCACAAGCAATCCCGCCTACAGCCCTCAGTAAATTGAGTGTGATATGATAGAAAGCCTGGATGCATAAGTCCGGGTGTGAGCAATCGGCGGAGGGCGTACGTCCTTGTATCTCTTCCAAGACGAAACGCGCCGTATACTGTTGTCCAATTTCGCGTCCTCGTAGAGTACGCCGGAGAATGTCAGTTGAAAGGGTTACCAGTGAGGAAGGATCAGAGAAAGAAGGACAGCCGGCAACAATCTTGCTCGGGCCGTAGCGGCAGAGATCGTAGAAGGCAGCAGGTAGAAAGTCGACGAGTCCAAGCTCGATGGATAGACTGATAATGTGGATAGGGTGACAGGTACGCTCACGAGGTAGATATCGCCCGTTCTCGTCGGTAGCCTGCTGTTCTCGAAGGTCCCATCCGGTGAGAGTTGTAGGCCAGTCCTGCGTCAACCGCGTCATGCACTGCACGCGTAAGTGCTCAACAAGGTATTTCGTCGACAAGCGGAGTACAGCAGAGATGCGGGCAAAGTCTGAAGCGGAAGTTTTCATAAAATACCTGAACAACCAGTGAGATGGCGAACGTGGGATTTCAGTTGGACGTACAGTCCGTCATAGAGTGCGCCGAGGAAATACCCAACGTCTTGGGCGGAGTCATGAAGCTCGACAAAAGGAGTGCCGTCGTAAATGTCGTCAACTTCTTCAGGCGGTTGAGGTAAATCGAACAATCCTTCGAAGACTTCCGAATGGCGTGAAAGCTGGCCTCGGTGGACTTTGAAAGCGACGTTGACCGCGATGAGCACGATATTTCCATCTCCGAACCAAAAATCGTTAGAAACAGTAGTTGTTGAAAGAGTGGACATAACAAAAGAGTGGTAGTGATGGTTGCGATAATAGTTGAAAACAATTTCAAGCCTAAGGGCGGCCGTCTTATATATCCGGGCTGTCAGCAGTGGCTGTGCTAGCCCCTTCTCTCAGGCTTGACAATGACTTGTGGTCCATTGTTTATCGCGATGACTATCGATAACATAAGGCACATTCCTGATAACCTCCGTCTCCGAAATTGTTCTCTCTCTGATTCCCGACAGTCATGAATATCTGTCTACTGGGCCTCCCAACTACTGTCAGTGATCGGGATGTCACGAAAGAGCTTTCGGAGGTCCTTCATTCGCCAGAGTTCCGTCGAATCGATAACGGGCGCCTGTTCAACTTCAAGGTGATATTGAACTTGAACGAAAAAATGGGTATGCGCAACAATGGGACGGGCATGGTACAACTTCCAACCAAAGAGATTGGAAACAAGTTTTGCAGCTGGGCAAAAATAACACCCATACAGATCCAAGGAAAGACGATCAGGCTGGGTAGGAGACGTGAGCCACTTCCCAGGGATGCGTGGGCCTTGCAACGAACACCTTTCATCGATCCGGCACTCGAGGACGAGTACGAAGACAAGTGTCAGAGGTTACGAGGTCAAATTCGGGTGGATGCCGTTCAATTTGGCGTACTTCATTATCCGTCATATCCTACATCACCCACGACGCCGCCGGCACTGCGCGAGTATTCCATCGAGTGGGAAAGCGAGCGTACTGCCTGGTTAACCTTTGATTATGCGTGCAAGGCGATTTGTATAAATGTAGGTTTTCTATGACGTATCATAGAAGTTTCTGAAGCAACCACTTAGCTTGGCGATCAGATGAAGGAATACGCCTGCCATTCTATAACTGTCAGTTTCTCCAACATACAGGCACTAGCCGTCGGCCATGACGGGAAACCTTGTCTGTTTGATTCTTGTGTTTGTCTGCGTAAAGATGCCAACTCTGACACCTTGTCTTCACAGACATCTGCTTTAATACGTTTAATCCGCCGGTCTTTGAAACTTTTGATTTCCACAGATCATTGACAGGCGACGAAAAGAAGGATCGCAAAAAGTACAAGCGTCGTATTCGCTCTCTCGATCCAAGACATGCCGATGTTACGCAATATGCCCCGACATTGCGATTGCTCCTTTATCCGGCTCCTGACATCATTGAGCACTTTGTCGATCTGTGTGGTGTAGCAGGAATCTCGCGGTCCATCCGTCGTTTCATGCCTTTAAGCAATCTGCGCATGGAAGCTTGTAAGCGACGTTTCTTTGATCAAAAGAAAGTATATAAACTGCGAAAGCGGATCGCAGAGTTCAATTGGCCAGTTGCTTTTCAATTAGAGCTCTTGCTACAAAATGGGTTACTTCATACAGAGGATTTAGACAACTTGATTCCTCTTGTCGAAGAGAGTTGTCTACGGCACCCCAGCAAAGACGATATTCTCACGGGAAATTTGCTGCGACGCTATTCTGGGGAGCTCCAAAGTCGTAGTCCTCGTGAATCACCACGAGCCTGCTTCCTTCGCATCAGACAGCATTTCACTTTCAAGGAGAAGAAACTGTCCGCAGGTTATTTGATGTGCTGTCATGTTACTGTCGCTCCAACTCGTATGATATTGGGAGGTCCCTATCACACCCAATCCAATCGTATCATTCGTAAATATCCCGGATTCGAAGATCGTTTCATTCGTGTCGAGTTTCGTGATGAAGACGGGCTGCCATACCAGCGAGATCCAGCGGTGGATGGCATTTTATTTGTGGATGAGCGGGTGGGCGGTGTCTTGACGGAAGGATTTAATCTTGCGGGTCGAAGGTTAGAGTTTCTAGCCTACTCGTCCTCCGCATTGAAGGAACATTCGGTGTGGTTTATCAATCCATTCCAATACCGGCATCCCAATACCAACAAGCTTGAGTGGATTACGGCCGGCACTATTCGCGACTCCATTGGAGATTTCAGAGGCAATCCCATCATGACGATGCCGTCTAGGTGGGCGGCAAGGCTTGGCCAGGCTTTTACTTCCACGAATCCTTCAGTCACCATCCAAATGAATCAGTGGACCGAGGTGGAGGATTTAGGTGTGAAGCCATATCTGCATACGGACGGGGCGGGTACCATATCAGAGTCATTGGGCAACGAGATCTGGGAGCGCCTACGCCAGGGCCGTGGAGATCGCGGCGAAAATCTGATACAACCATCAGCGGTAAGTTACAGCTTTGCTGTGCCCAGTGGTCTCTGGTTAACACGCTTAGTATCAAATTCGTTTTCTAGGTTATAAAGGTGTTGTCGCGGTGGACCCGAGACTCGATGATCGTCCTATCAGGATGCGGCTGAGGCCGAGTATGGGGAAGTTCCAAGACTCCCGAGCGACGGAAGCGAACATTGAGATAGCAAACTATTTCAATAAGCCTATGCCGTCATATCTCAATAGGTAATCTTTCGCACCTGCATTTCAAGTGTGTTGTTACTTATATTAAACCTCCACAGGCAATTAGTCGTGATCTTGGAGGACAAACGTGTGAGAAGGGAGGTGTTCCAGGAACTGCAGGATGACGCAGAGGCCAATGCTAAAACCATTGACGATTCAATGAAACAATTTTCCGACATCTTGGAAAAACATTCTTTAGGCAACGTCTACCGGTTATCTAATATCATTCGCCGACTCTCAGACCTAGGCTTGGATATCGCCAACCCTGGGATCGATACACCATTCCTAAAGGAGCTGCGACAAGTAGGAAAGATACATGTGTTACATGACATTAAACACCGAGCCAGAATTCCAGTTCCTGGCAGTTATCAACTTATCGGCGTGCCAGATGAAGGTCCTGCCTACGAGAAAGCGGGGTATACGAACGTGTTCACCCTCAAAAAGGGTAACATATACGGTCGGTTGCTGAGTGATTCCGCATCAAGTAGTCTCTAATGTTATTTCTAGCTTGTATTCAGCGGCCCGGTGAAGAGCCCCATTGGTTTGACGGCCCATGTACCGTCTATCGGAATCCTCTGACACATCCTGGGGATGGTGGGGATTTTATTTCATTGCTTTCATCGCCATTCTCTCATTGAAATCACAGTTCAGCAGGTTATAGCTATAAAACCTCCCGAAAACAAATTTTGTGCGTTCGCACATCTTCGGAATGTGATGGTTTTCCCATCTGTTGGTTAGTTACCCAATAGCTAGCTTGAGTTATGCCATTTCTTATGACGGCTCAGGTGAACGATCATTTCCCTCGATGTTGGGTGGCGGTGATTTGGACGGGTTGGTCATCTCCTCATTAGATGTTTTACTACTAATTCGATTGGCATTTAGCGATACATTCATCATCATCCCAAATGTCGATTTACAACCCTCAGCAGTAGATCCGCCTGCATCGTATCCTCCAGGGGAGATTTACCAAGCTAAGCACGAAGATGGAACACCGAGAGAATGCGATGTCAATGATATCATCAAGTTCGTTGTGCAATACATCGACTCTGACGTTTTGGTACATATGTTCTACGCATATTTTTCTTCGCATGTCTAATGCCATCTTCAGGGTACCTTGTCTGGTAGACTGCTTAGGATCGCAGGTATGGTTAAAGTGTCTTCGCAACAACATATATCTCACAGTTACTTGTTGGCACGCAGATCAAGTGGGGGTAAATCATATGATCTTGTTGAAATACCTTTCCGATCATTAACCTATAATCCTCCCGCAGGAAGGCATATATCACAAAGACTGCGAAAAGCTTGCAGCGCTTTGTTCGCAGGTACGCTCTTCAGATTCGTTCAACATTAAAATTTTGAACTTTGAACAGGCCGTGGACTATCCTAAGCAAGGAGTGCCTGTAGTACTCAAAGGAGTTCCTGATAGGCCCAAGAAACCTGACTGGCAAGCTGGTGAGGCCGTCGACCCTCGTAAAACGGACTACTACGAGTCGCAGAGGGCCTTGGGATTCATGTACCGCTCTATTAGCTGGAAAGATCCGGAGGAACGTAATCCGCCCACCACTGATTCAGACCTCTCAACAGATACATTATCATTGAAGCTCAGACCCTTCGTCGAGAAACACCTCTGGCCTTACATTCACCCCGACGGAACATCTCACGAAACCGCGACTCTCTTCAAGCAGTACGAGGATGAACTCCGATATATCTGTACCACCCAAGCTCTCACGAATACGAAGCTTTCAGAGGCGGAGGTCGTCGTGGGCACGATCTCAGCCAAGTGTAAATCCGACAAGGCGAGGAGAGATCGGATTCAGCGCATTAAAGATCAGGCTGAGCAAGCAGTGAGAGACGTACGGCAGGGTCTGGGGGGTCTGGAGGAGATGGATACGAGAGAGATGCTAACGGCGTGTCTGGAGGATGCATGGCGTGCTTGGGATTTTAGTTTACGCCATTCCAGGGAGTTTGGTGCTCTGAGTTTTGGGCTGGTTGCTTTGTGGCAGGTTTTCGAGTGTCTAGAGAGACTTCGATGGTGATAGGCATTTGGACAGACCCAAGAGAAAGGTGAACCGTTCGAAGAGTGATCTGTCTTCTTAAATATATCCACCATAAGCATCGATTCAGAAATTTGACTAGTACCTTGTTGATCGGTCCGAAAAGCGAGAGAATATGGCTATTCAAATATTCATTGTCTGTAGTACGCTTGCAAGCGTTATAAATAAATATGTAGAAAGACTAAGAAATATGAACCGTAGGTAAGGAAAAAATGTTGACAGAGTATGTACTTTTGATATGAATTTCCGGAGCCATGTTATGTATGTACAGCAACCGTCCCCCGGTCAACCTTTGATCATCAATGGATGCCATTCACGCTGACTTGATTCAAGGCGGCATCCGCCTTCTTTAGATCGCCCTCGCTCAAACTCTGGAAAGTGCTCCCACCAGGTGTGCTTGCACCACTCATGACGCTCCCGCTTCTCGATCTTACCTTCATCACCAAAGGGCTAAAACGTGGTCACAATTAGCAGGGGTTCCAACTAAGAAGCGAAAGAAGGGAACTCACAATGGATACGAGTCATCTTCATCGACTCCACCGGGCCACGCTTGGCCCCGGTAATCACTCGTCTCCAATCTCTGCATCTCTTCCGTCAGTGTTCCAATATCGCCAGGCGTCGCAGTGCCCCTCAATCTCGGACTGGCAGGAACGCTCAAGGGAGGCATCCTTCCGACCCCACCACCAAAGTAATCTTCGTCCTCGTCAAATTCTCCCTCCCCGTAAAACGCATCAGGGTAGGCCCGCCTCAAACCTAATTGCCGACTCTTGCTATATTCAATCCCCAGATTCTTCCAGTCTAACAATGGACTGAGACGCTCTACACGGTTCCGTTGGTTGATTCGCTGCCGACGCGTCTTGTTGCAAAAGGTGAACATGTGTTCCGTCAGTTGGTTCACGGAGTCTTCGACGCTTTGTGACCTCCGGTCAACGATGTAGCAGCCTTCGTCTTCAGGCCGCTCGATGAGATCCTGCATGAAACACCCAAAGCCGGAGAGGTTAGTGGTGACGCTCGGAATGCCCATCTACCAGTTGAAATAGGTGAGTACTACAATAGTCAAGATAGTCTGAGTTTGACATACCACAGTACACTCGGCCGGGGTATACCCCCATGGCTCATAATAACTCGGAAACACGCCTAAATGACATCCCCTCACGAACTCCTCATAGTCCAGGCCCAAAATTGGATTATTCGAGTTCAAAAAGTCGGGATGGAAAACGATCTTGACACGATCATGAGCGTGGTTGAAGAGCTTCACCCTCCGGATTTGATTGAGGATGGGATCATTAGCGTCATCAGCCATGTTGTGCGTGGTTATAGGCGGAAGAGAGTTGCGTTTAAGTGCGAATATGCGCCGCTTGAGAAGGACAATGTCCTCGGCGGACAGGAGTTCTTCAGACGTTGGAATCGCCTTTATTTCGCTACAGTGTCCAATTAGTATCGGCTGCGATGAGCGGATGTACATGACACGTACCCATGGGATCTTGCTGCATGGTCAAAGAGTCGCGCGCCTATCCGGTTTTGAATCTCTGTTACAGTGTCCCGTAACTGCTTCGTCACTGCTTGACCCTTCAGAGCTTCAATGGTATACGAGTTGGTCGCGGCGGGCATGATGATGAAAGCGACAACCGTTACAGATGATCCCAAATTTTGCAGGCGGTAATTGAGTCCTATATATGTTGTTTGATAAGTATAGTCAGAAAAGAAAAATGTAAACGCACGTGCGAGCGACTCAATGAACATATCCACTCCCTTATTTCGATATTCGTATCTCCCCGCAGTAAACATCTGTTAACCATTAGACTGCGAGGGGTTTAGTAAAAGGTGTCCACTTACGTATAACGTATTATCCAGGTCGAAATCATAATGTCCGTAAAAGTGTCCTCTCACAAACTCGTTAATTTTTGCCTTGGACGTCGAATGTAGGTTCTGGAACTCGTGCATAGCCTGGAACTTTTTAACGTTGAGACCGTTGGGAACGACGCCGTCTGGCTTGCGCTTGAGCAGATGCTCCGCCTCGTACGCGGTAATGTGCGACACCGTCGTGAAAACATCCGCACAATGTGCCGCGCTCCGCTCGATGCAATACCGATGGTAGATTCCGCGCTTGCCCGCTTCATGGTCGACGTCAAAGTACTGAAGGTTGTTGTAAAAGTCCACGGAACCAGCGCAGAGATACCTGCCCAGCAGCGTTGCATGAGTAGTGAAAATGGTCGTGACGTCGATATGACGCTTGCGACAAAGCGGGATAGCAAGGCCTGCCTGCCATTCGTGGAAATGTGCCACGACAGCTGTCGTGAGTTGTCTTGAAACGTACTGGGCGGGAGATCAGAGGGAGTAGCAACCAACAGAAAAGGCACCGCCTACCTCGCCAAGGAACCAGGCGACTAGATAGCCGAATACGATGGTTTCATTCGTCTCGTGGTCGTTGGGAGGAGAGGGTATCCCGGCGAGATTCCACAGGTCGCCTTTCCACTCGTCGAGCCTGTTGTACTGGCTCCCGGTGTCGAAGAGCAGGACTCTAGGCGCGCCCTCGATAAGCCACCGTCCGTAGAGAATCTTGACGCCTTGGGAGCGCATAAGGTCGAGTGTCGCGGCGAGATGCTCATCTTGAGGCTCCTGCTGCTCGACCTCCATCGGCGCCGTCTTGTAGCTGAGCGGGCCAATAAGGCAGTACCTATCACCGTACTCTGACACTGTGACGGGAACCTTGGTCTTGATGACGGTGTAGATACCGCCGACCTTGTTGGCGACCTCCCAGGCGCATTCGAAGAGGAGCGGATGGTGGACGTCGCGCTTTTCAGACATGGTGGTAGTTGGAAATGAAGAAGTGTGCTGGTGGTTTTTGATGCGCGTAGGTGTTGGTATCAAAACATCGATGAGGTCATCGCTCTCACGTACATACATTGACGTCATTCTTTCCTCAAGCGGGTTTTTTATCTAGTTTCTTCTCCATTGTGCTAGTGGAATATCGACTCCTCCTGTTATATAAAAGGCTGGGAGCCGCACTAGCTTCTAGGCACAATAATCTGGCTCGAACGTTCCTGCGAAGGTCCGGTGTCCACGCGTTGCGAGCTTCTGAGACACCTCGCGATGGGTTCGAATCTCACTCGGGGTATTTCTACAAAAAAAAAGGCAAACTTGGACCAAAAAAAGATTGATGATGGTCGATCAAGCTCAAGCTTTGGCCATACTTCGATCGACTATTATCGAGTTCCGACGATGTTGGCTCGTATCTCCTGGAACTCGAAAGGTGGACGTCTTCTCTTGGGGCCTATCGTAATTCCACCCTTCCTCGAGGTCTCCAATGCCGTCTTGACTATAGAAAACTCGATGCCTTTCTCGGATTTCTAGCTCCTAGCAAAGCCCGGTAGGTGACACTTGACAGGACCATACCCGTCTTCGGAGCTTAAGCGCTTACTCTGCATTTTTCAACCTGCGTATAACGCATAGTGATCATGTGGACACGAACCATCGAGGACTTGCTTTCATATGGGCGTATTAGCATCCAAAAAACCAGGTAGACACAAGTGGTCCTTTTCGGAACGCGAGTTAGTGATGGGGATGCAAGTTTACTGTTGGCTATTCTTTTGAACTCATTTGAGGACGTTTGCGATTTATTATCTGTGTGGTGAGCCCATTATTTCATGGCCAAAGCCTGAGCTGACTCGCTATGGACGACAGATGGACTTTTGTTCTGCATACTTCTCAACGGAGCTCGACTATCCACGCTTTACTAATGATTAACACAGTGATAACGTTTGAATACTACCTGGAAAACGTCCAAAGGAAAGCCAATTTGTAAACAACTCGTACCAGATCTATACTTCCGAAGGTTCGAACGTAGCCTTGGGTGACAGGGCACCAAAGCATAGAGACCAAAATCACGCAAGCAAAACCAGGTGAAATGACAAAACATAGTAATACTACGCGGAAGGAGCACTGGGGTGTCTTTTGCCACGATGAATGACGCCCTCAGGGACAGGTATACCGGTCTTAGATATCAGCGCTTCATGCCGGTGTTACGCATCGCCTTGGGAAGCGATAGCAATGATTTTGTCTCCACGGTGGTTGCATGCACACGCAGGATATGCCAGGCGGAATGGTCCGACTAGAGTCATGACTCTGGATGAGACGCAGCTACGACTGACCCTCGTCCTACACATTGGATTCGGGATTCAATTTTCGACCCAGTTGGAAGAGCGTTCTATCTGTTAGAGCGACATTATACGTATACACTCGGTGCCTGGACGTGGACATTGGGTAAAGCTCGTTCATGGTTGCTTCAGCTTTTTGAACAAATCCGGCGTACTGAGAAATACAGAAGTCTCGCCTTTTAACGAAGGCAAGACGTGCGCAACCAGTCATATATCCCAGGTAGAAAAGTTGACCTGCGGAGATATTCCGATACGAGGCTGACATCTTGTAGGAGTACACCACGTCGCATGACAGAAATAAAAAAGAAATAATATACACTCAATTCCTAGTTTGCCTTATTCCACTCCTTCCCATCGATCGTGAATCTGAAGTTGGGCCCGGGGACTCGTCAGCCAAATCCGCAAGATGAAGATAGTAACTCAGACGCACCGATAGTCCCAAGCCTTGGGCTCCTTACTGCTGATGAGCTCCCAGTACACCTTAGCATGGGCCTGGCCCGCTCTTCGTAAAGTCGCTATAAGCCGGGATAGCGCCCTCCCGCGAAACCAACAGGGCGAAATGGAACCTGTCACCCGATCAGGTTAAGAATCCGCTAGCCAAAACGAACACCAAACCGTATCTCCTCTTCGATATACGCGTCGTAGAACACCTCCGTAAGATGGGCCTCCGCGAGTTTGAGCGTCTGGAGATTATACAGGACGGGGTGGGGGCGGGGGAGGAACGGGAGGACGTTGCCCGTCACGATGAAGGCCTTGGGGCCGGATGTGAGCGACCGGAAGCCCTGCAGCGCGTCCTGGGCAACGCTGTATAGACTGGCGGTCGCAGCGAGCGTCCGCTGGAAGTCTTCCAGCGGCACGGAGAGCGGGTCGCCTTCCACCTCGGGACGGCGCCACACAGCGGCTACGCGCACCGTGACATCAGCCACCGCACACGCACACGCCCCAACTCGAATCGCGCACCGTTGAACACCTACGACGCTGGGCGCACCGAGCTCCGCGGACACGGTCTTGTACGCCGCAGACACGCTGTCCGGCAGCGTGATGTCGACTTTGACGGGGAAGAAGCCCTCCTGGGTGAGTTTAGTCGGATGTCGGGGCTTGCGCGAGCCGAGGGCGACTTTGTATTTCTGCGATTGGAGGGCTTGGGCGACGTGGTGGGCCGACGTTGGGGCCTGCGCCGAGGATGAGGGCGACCAAGGACGGCATGGTTGGCGGGTAGCATGAAGGTAAGTAGGGGTAGGGTCTTTATAGAGGAATGGGCCTGGGAAGGCTAATACAGCAGCCGCCATCCTGTTCAATATTATTCATCCATCTGCGTTGACACGATTACTCATCCCCTCGGATGATTAATTGAGACTTCCTGGTCCAGACGAGGATATTAGTAACTGGATTTCAAGGTGATCACAAACACACGATGGTGAGGACATTCTGTTAGTAGTTGCGTAACACAGGCGGCAAGGAGCAAAGAGCGTAAACCAGAAGCAGGGCTTTCCCACGCCTTCGCTGTTCCAAGCTAGACCAAGGCCTCCGGATAGGTATACTCACTCCCTCCTCAGTCTCCTTTCCGTTCCATTGCGGGTCCTCCTGTAATCGAATCCGCACTTTAGAACTCTCGCTCTCTGTAATTGGCGCGCTTTCATCCCGTTTCTGAATAGGACGCATGCGCGCGCAAACCTCCGCCGTGGATGCACCTTCGTCCAGTTCATGCAATAAAAATCCAACGTAACCCAACTGCATACTCTGGTCAAGCACATCTCAGAAGGCATGACTGTGGTATGCCTCCTATGTCTAAGCAGGTAGAAGCATCTTCCGAGTGGAGAGACCGCGTACTTGACCTGCCCGGTTTTAAATAAACGGTCCTACCGCCCCGTGTTTATCCCATCCACAGTATATCTTAAAAAATCCCCTACCATCTCAGCTCGCCACGAAGCCCTCAAGTGCGGATGAGGCTCACCCGCCGTACGCTATTCCAGGCCTTCCGTCTTCAAGGAGGATGGATGTACGACCGAGTCCTCAATCCATCAGCGCCAGCGCGTCTTCCTTCAACAAAGCACGGCAGTGCGTCAAGTCACCCCTCATCAACTCATAATCACGAACCCAGGCACCTCGTGGAAAGGCCACCTTTCGCGTCGTACATGCTATTTTTGCGATAGCAGGCACGTCCTGCGGACCCGACGTCGTGCCTCAAGACGAACTCGATACGCTCCTCCTTCCAAAAGCCAACTGGCGATCTGCTTTGAGAAGGTGCGTACCAAAGGAACACGGGCTCCGTGCTGCTTCTTTTATCTTTCTGCCCAGCCCCGACTTCCAGGCGAGTTGAAAGTTAATTTCACTGTCCCTGTCTGATCAAAGAGGACCGAAGCGATCAGTAGCAGAGGAACAGAACTCGAAAATCTTTCAATGGGATGGTATTCGGACGTGAAATATTCCAATACATATGGGGCTACGCCTGTCGTGAAAGTATTGCTTTTGCCTCGGAGGAAGGACACCTGCGCTCTTCAGTTACGGACGAGAGGTGTGCTGCCCCAGTGGTAGGAACTTGAAGCGTTGGTTCCGCTGCAATATGATATGAAGGAGGCGCGGCGCCAGTATCGAACACCCCAAGGTAATCGAGACTTACTTGCGGAATCAGTCCCCTGGAGAGTATATACCGGCAGAGGGATGAATGTACGGTTTCTCATCTCGTAGTTCAGGGACGGCCCAAGGTGAATATATGTCATAAGGCGAGGCCGATCAGGTATCCTTGAAGCTGTTTGTGCTCGCTTGAGAGACTGAGCCTGGATCGATGTCGTTAGAGGGCTGCTTGACGACGAATTCGGCGGCTTTGTTAGCAGTACTGTAAGAGTCGCCTGAGAGGGATAACCAAAAACCGCCGGACTAGCAAGAACTCTCCCTCCTTGGGCTTGTTCAATCCCCGGCATCTTGGATAGGTAGGTCTCCGCCATCATCCACCGCGGCAGAAAGTGGGTAAATTTGTCCTGGCCAAGACTGGGAGTCAAGGAATGTGCCGTGGTGGCTGCGTGGTTCCGTTGCTCGATTTAGACATGAACGCCAAGGCACGTGGTAAACATATTCAAACAGCGACCACGATGTCCCGCTCGCCGTCGCCGATGAACACGCCGTCCCCGGTGTACAGCGAGACCTCCGAGTCTGAGGCCGCCGAGGAGGAAGAGGAAAAAGGCGAGGAAGACACAGCGACGTGCCTATGGGGCGAGTGCGGGAAGGTATTCACGCACCTGCCGTCGCTGATCGAGCACATCCACGTCGGTGAGTGCCCCCCCTCTCGCATGCCTGCGCACCGCCGTACTCACAGCGAGCAGACCACGTCGGGGTGAACAAGAGCAACTACTTCTGCGACTGGGCGACGTGCAACCGGCGGGGGATCGCGCAGACCTCGCGCTTCGCGCTGACGAGCCACCTGCGCTCGCACACAAAGGAGAAGCCCTTCGTGTGCCCGCTCCCGGAGTGCGACAAGAGCTTCACGCGGAGCGACGCGCTGGCGAAGCACCTGCGGCACCAGCACAAGCAGAGCCCGCCCGCGCCGGGCCGCGGCGGCTCGCGCAAGCGCAAGCGGCACCCGGACGACATCGAGGTCGCGCCGAGCGTGTCGACGCGCTCGCAGACGCCGACGCTCGGGACGTTCAGCCTGTTCGACCTGCCCGCGCTGTCCGAGGTCGGCGGGGAGGACGACGAGGGGTACCGCTCCTCGGGGAGCGGCTCGGATGTGATCCCGCCGCATCTGATGGTGCACCTCGAGCCGGGGACGGGGCGCATTTTTGGGCGGAGCCCGGAGCAGGTGTTGTATTTGCTGATGAAGGCGAAGCTGCGGTATGCGCGGGAGCAGAACGAGGCGCTGCAGGAGGAGTTGAGGGTCACGCGGGCGGAGATGAGAAGGGAGAGGGAGGGGAAGGAGAGGGCGGTGAATCATGTGTTGAGGGGGCTGTTTGGCGGCAAGGCGGACGACTTTTTGGTGCTTACGGAGGAGCGGCCAGGTAGTTAGGGGGGTTTACTGTAATAGGAAATGGATACGTAATGCACGCGCGTTCGTTCTTTGACTACTGCTACCACTACGATGTTTTTGACGCGTTCAGAGTATGGTGCGTGAGAGTCTGCTGGGGATGTTCAAGGGCTGACTTGGGGTAGATCGTGGTGTGAATACGTTTTCGCCAGAAGGACGGCTGTTCCAAGGTGAGCGACTCGTCTGAGCGGCGACTGGTGCTGATAGTCGTAGTCGAGTACGCCATCGAGGCTATCAAGGTGTGTATCGTCGTTGTCCACAACACTGTACTCAGCCCCTGCAGCTCGGGTCGACCACCATCGGCGTGCGCACCCCCGAAGGCGTCGTCCTCGGCGTCGAACAGCGCGTGCAGTCCCCGCTCCTCGAAGCGAGCTCCATCGAAAAGATCATGGAAATCGACCAGCACGTGGGGTGCGCGATGTCGGGGCTCACCGCGGACGCGCGGACGATGATCGACCATGCGCGGGTGACGGCGCAGAACCACGCGTTCACGTACGACGAGAGGATCAAGGTCGAGAGCGTCACGCAGGCGGTGTGTGATTTGGCGCTGCGGTTTGGGGAGAGCGTGCATGATGAGGAGGCGATGATGAGCCGGCCGTTTGGCGTGGCGCTGCTCGTGGCGGGCCATGATGAGCTTGGCCCGCAGTTGTACCATACGGATCCGAGCGGGACGAGTGTGAGGTATGAGGCCAAGGCGATTGGGTCGGGCTCCGAGGCGGCGCAGAGCGAGCTGCAGGACAAGTGGCATAAGGTGGGTGGCTCGTTTCTTTGGGACGCCTTGTCTTTATGATCTTTTAGCAAATGACGCTGCAAGAGGCGAGGACGCTGACGCTGCGGGTGTTGAAGCAGGTCATGGAGGAAAAACTCGACCACCACAATGTCCAGCTCGCCCAGGTCACGCCTGCTAACGGTTTCGAGGTTCTCGACGAGGCAGCGTTGAAAAGTGCGATTGAATTAATGTAGATTTGCGGCTTTTGACTGTAGTCTACGCCAACCATGTATTCTATTCAGCGCCCTCCGTTCCCTATCCATTTTATCTTTCTCTGCGGCCTTTGCGGCGGCCACGCGTGCTCTCTCTGTGAGGAAGGCGTCGTGCGCCTTTTTGGCAAAGAGGGCACGGCGAATCTTGCCGGGGCGTGCGCGGAGGCGGCGTCGGTTGAGGTGGCTGTAGTCTTCGCCGATGCCCACTTCTGAACCGTATACGGGGCGGTCCTTGGCTTCTGCTGCAGCACGGGCTGTGGCGCTTTGCTGGGCTTGCTCCTTTGCGTATTCGGGCGTGTATTTCCACACCCAGGTCGTTATCGGCTGTACCGTATCCACACCCTTGCTCTTTTTGCCCTTTTTCTTCTTTTGCGCGGTCGGAGCGGCGGCAGTGGGCTCTGGGATGCGCAGAGACTTGACGGGTTTGATCTCGTGGTTCAGCTGGAGCAGGGGCAGGAGCGTCGTTTTTAGGAACCTGGGATGTATGAGCATTGAGGAAATGAGAGAAATAGATAGCACGCACGAGAGGGATTTCACGCCGGCCCACTTTTTCGACGGCAGGTCCTGGTTGGCGGATTCCTTTTGCTTGATGGCGAGGAAGAGCTCGCGCGTGGTGAGGCCCGAGGAGGCGTCGGTGCGCACTACGCGGCGGATGGCGCCGAGTCCGCGGGCGAGGTCGACGTTGCGCCGGGCGTGGACCCGAGCGAGGGTTTCGATGATCATCGTGGAGGGACGAGCAGACCCGGGCGAGATGTGACGTTACGTCACGCAATCTTTCTTGTCTCTGACGATCATGGGCTCTCCACCCAAGCCCTGGGAGCGGAATGTAGCCACTGCGGCGGCGGCCCCGACGACGACGACGACGACGACTACGCCAGAAGCACCGCAGAGGCCGCCTGCGTTTGGGACGTCTCCTGCGACAGCGATGACCCCGAGTCCGTATGGTGCGGCGTCGCCGTATTCACGGATGGGGTCGTATGGGGGGTACGGCGGGTACGGGAGCATGGGGTACGGCGGGATGGGGGGGTACGGAGGGATGGGGTACGGTGGTGGGTACGGGATGGGCGGCGGGTACGGCGGGATGGGGGGTGGATTCGGGGGGATGGCCTACGGGATGGCCTACGGCGCGGGGTTCGGGGACCCCAGCATGCCGAGCCTCACGCAGCAGCTGGAGAGCACGACGCAGCACACGTTCGGGCTGCTGCACTCGATCGTGCAGACGTTCACGGGCGTCGCGCAGATGCTGGAGAGCACGTTTATGGCGACGCACAGCAGCTTCTTCGCGATGGTGGGCGTGGTGGACCAGTTTGGGCAGCTGCGGGATGCGCTGGGGGGTGTGCTGGGGTTGTTTGGGCTGGTGAGGTGGATGCGGGGGGTGCTGGGGGGGCGGAGGGGCGATGGGGGGTTTGGGGGGGATTTCAAGCGGTTTGCGAGTGGGGCGCCTGCGTCTGCGCCGGTCAGCAAGAAGCCGATTATCGTGTTCCTGCTGGCGGTGCTGGGGATTCCGTATGCGATGACGAGGCTCATCAGGCTTCTCAGCGAAAAGGCACAGAGGGAGCAGCAGCACCAGCAGGCGGTGCAGGATCCTGCGAGTCTCTCGTTTGCGCGGGCCCTCTATCCGTTCGAGGCGACGAACCAGCAGGAGCTGGCGTTGAAGGAGAACGAGATTGTGGCGATCCTGGCTAAACTGGATCCGGCGACGGGGGGCGAGGTCGATCCGAGGGCGAGCGTCGAGACGGAGTGGTGGAAGGGCCGGACGAGGGACGGCCGGGAGGGATGGTTCCCCAGAAAATGGGTCGAGATCCTCGAACGAAAAGAGAAAAAAGTCGATTAGATTTCTGTGCTGTATTCTATGACCTGTATTCTATTTTAATTTCAGCTCTGGCGGTTGTAGCGGTGTGTTTGGCTGGGTGTGGAAACCCTGCTGTCCGATTGGCCCGGCTGGCTCCGCGTCAACCTTGGTTCTGTCTTTCATGCTGAGATTATCAAAAGGTGGGTGGGGGGTGCTCGGGTGAGTGGGGATGGGGCTGATGCTTTGTAGGCGTCTCGCGCCCTGTGTGCGTCCGGTCGTTTGCGACGGTGACGGAGCCGCCTGTCAGGAGATACGGAGGGCTCAAGGACCAGGATAGGATTTTCACGAATGCGTATTGCAGGCATGACCATGGCCTGAAGGGTGCCCAGGTGTGTCTTCGCCTAGACTCTAGATCAACAACTAAATATCTCCCAGTCAAGAGGCGACTGGCACCGCACAAAGGACATCCTCCTCAAGGGCGACTCGTGGATCATCCAGACTATCAAAGACTCGGGGCTGCGCGGACGCGGCGGCGCCGGCTTCCCGAGCGGGCTCAAGTGGAGCTTCATGAACAAGCCCGGGTGGGAGAAGGACGCGCGCCCGCGGTACCTGGTGGTGAACGCGGACGAGGGCGAGCCGGGGACGTGCAAGGACCGCGAGATCCTGCGCGGCGACCCGCACAAGCTCGTCGAGGGCTGCCTCGTCGCGGGCCGCGCCATGAACGCCACCGCCGCGTACATCTACATCCGCGGCGAGTTCTTCCAGGAGGCGGGCCACCTCCAGCAGGCCATCGACGAGGCGTACGCCGCGGGCCTCCTCGGGAAGGACGCGTGCGGCTCGGGCTACGCGTTCGACGTGTATTTGCACCGCGGGGCCGGCGCGTACATCTGCGGCGAGGAGACCGCGCTGATCGAGAGCCTCGAGGGCAAGCAGGGCAAGCCGCGCCTCAAGCCGCCGTTCCCGGCTGACGTGGGCCTGTTTGGGTGCCCGACGACGGTGGCGAATGTGGAGACCGTGGCGGTTGCGCCGACGATCTGCAGGCGGGGCGGGAGCTGGTTTGCGGGGTTTGGGAGGGAGCGGAACCAGGGGACAAAGTTGTTCTGCGTGAGCGGGCATGTGAATAATCCGTGTGTCGTCGAGGAGGAGATGAGTATCCCGTTGAAGGAGCTGGTGGAGAAGCACTGTGGGGGTGTGAGGGGCGGGTGGGATAATTTGCTCGGGATCATCCCCGGTGGGTGTTCGGTGCCGGTGTTGCCTATTGACAAGTGTGGAGAGGTTTTGTGAGTGCGTTTGTTTTCGTTTGGGATTTGGGCTTAGGTCGTAGGATGGACTATGATTCGCTCAAGGATGCCCAGTCGGGCTTGGGCACTGGTGCTGTGATCGTCATGGACAAGAGCACGGATATCGTCGCTGCCATTGCTCGTTTCTCACAGGTGAGCCATCATGGCGCGCCTTTTTTCATAGTACTGATTGGTTAGTTTTACAAACACGAATCGTGTGGGCAATGCACGCCGTGTCGGGAGGGTACGACTTGGATGATGAACATGATGGACCGGATGGTCGAAGGACGGGGACACGTCAGGGAGATTGATATGTTGCTCGAGTTGACGTGCGTCCCTCCCTCTTCTTTCTTTTCCTTGCTCATGCCCCGCCAGTAAACAAGTGGAAGGGCGCACGATCTGTGCTCTGGGTGACGCAGCGGCGTGGCCGATCCAGGGACTGATGCGGCATTTCCGGCCCGAGGTGGAGCAGCGGATCGCGAGGTTTAGGGAGGAGAGGGGCGGGGTTGCGTTTGGGGGGACGCTGGTGAGCGAGGTGAATGATGCGCTAGCTGTGCCGGATAATCTTGGCGCGAGGTTGCCTGTTATGTAGATGACGTAGCCAACCTTAACCCTACTCGAGCTCGATCATTAAAAACTTTTTTCCTTCTTTGCGCCATCGTCGCGCTCCTGGGATGCAGCGTGTGGCCTCATGTTCCAAGTGGATCACTCCTGAATCGTCTTCAACCTGCTTGGGATCGCATATCTCTCGCAGATTCAGGTCTGCACCAAGCCGACGAACGACGGTGCGATACCAAAACCCGACGCAGCTCTCCAGGACAAGAAATGTCATTGCGCCTCCGCCTCCCCGAGTGGACATAGGCTCGATTGCCCGACGGCTGACGCCCGACAACCCCGAGGCGATCCTGCAGTTCTTCGAAAAGCACGTTGCGGACTGGGCGGCGTCGAAGCGGGTGGCGGACCGTCTGGCGCTGTTCGGGGTGCCCCACGAGCACATCCCGACGGTGCTGCTCGTGTTCACGCAGGCTGTGGCGAGCAAGAAGCTCTCTACGCACAACGGGTACATCGACTACTCCCTGGAGCGCTTCGGGCGGATGTCCCCAGACGACGACGAGGGGCAGTACTTCGACATGGTGTACACCACGGTGCTGTACACGTGGACCACGGACGCGGCGAACCAGGCGTTCGTGGAGAGCCAGGGCGTCCCGCGGGCGGTCGTGCTGGGCATGCGCGGGCTCGCGGAGGCGACGTCGCGCGCGCACCCGGGCGACGCGTACGCCGCCGCGCGCGGCCTGCGGCGCAAGTTCATCATGCACGTCGGCCCGACGAACAGCGGCAAGACGCACCATGCGCTAAGGGCGCTCGCTGCTGCGCCGACGGGGATCTACGCGGGCCCGCTGAGGCTCCTCGCGCACGAGATCTGGGAGAGGCTGAATTTGGGGCAGATCGTGCCTGCGGGGGTGGAGGAGGATGCGATGGCGCCGGGGGGGAACCCCCAGTATGCGAGAAAGTGCAATATGGTCACGGGGGAGGAGGTCAAGATCGTCGATGAGAATGCGCGGTTGTATAGCTGCACGGTGGAGATGATCAAGCCGAATATGCTGTACGACGTTGCGGTGGTGGACGAGATCCAGATGATTGGCGATTCGGAGCGCGGGTTCGCGTGGACGGAGGCGGTGCTGGGCCTCAATGCGCGCGAGATACACTTGTGTGGCGAGGAGACCGCCGTCCCGCTCGTCGAGGCCATTCTCAAAGAGACGAACGACGACTTGGTGGTGAATCGCTACGAGCGGCTCACGCCGCTGGAGGTCGAGAAGCAGAGCCTGGGCGGCGATTTGAGCAGGATACGCAAGGGCGATTGTATCGTGACGTTTTCGCGCAAGTCGATTTTCCAGATGAAGAGGGATGTGGAGAGGGAGCTGGGGGTGAGCTGTGCGACGGTGTATGGGCGGCTGCCTCCCGAGGTGAGGAGCGAGCAGGCTGATTTGTTTAATGATCCCAACAATGGAGTCGACGTGCTTATTGGGAGCGATGCCATTGGCATGGGCTTGAACTTGTGCGTCCTTCCCTTCCTACCCGCAACGCAACTAACAGCACGAACAGGAAAATCCGACGCATAATATTCGCCCAAGTCCAGAAATACCACAACAACCACATCCAACACCTCTCCATCTCGTCCACGAAGCAGATCGCCGGGCGTGCGGGGCGCTTCGGCATGCACGGGTCCGAGAGCCCAGGGGGGTTCACGACGACGCTGCACGAACCGGACCTGCCGTTCCTCACGCGCACGATGACGCTCGGCATCCCGGCGCTCAAGACCGCGCGCCTCACGCCGACGTACGCCTCGCTCGTCGCCACGGCCAGCGCGCTCCCCGCGCACGCGGCGATGAACACGATCTTCCTCGCGCACGCGTACGCGTCCAAGCTCGCGCCGACGTACCGCTACATCTACAGCAGCGCCACCCGCGTGTGCACGAACTACCTCGACGCGTACATCCAGGGCACGCCCATGGCCGACTTCGAGGTCATGCTCGCCGCGCCGATCCCGTGGCGCGACCGCGACGCGCTGCCGTTCATCGAGCGGCTGCTGACGCTGTTCAGCACGCAGGGCATCGCGCGCCTGGGGGCGTGTCTGGAGGCGACGCCGTTCGCGGAGGCGCTGGACAAGCTCGAGGCGCCCCGCGCGCGCGCGACCCACGGGGACCTCATCCTCCTCGAGACCTTCCACAAGATGCTCGGCCTCTATGCCTGGTTGGGCTATCGCCGGCCCGTCGCCTTTCCCGACCAGCCAGAGGCGGCGGACTTGAAGCCCAGGGTCCAGCAGGCGATCGAGGTCGCCCTGCTGTCGCTCACCACGAACAGGGTCGAAGGGAAGAGCAGGAGAGCACTCATTGATTACAGTGCGCTTAGGCAGACGGGGGGCGACAAGATAAATAAAAGAGCAAAGTTGTTTGCTCAGTATACGGCCAAGTATGCCTGATGATTGTACTACTTCTTATATACATTGTTAATCCGCCAGCCGCATCCACTGCAGAGGCCTACAAAAACACTCCTTACCTCTGGAACCCCTGTTACTACAGGTCTTTGATTGATGATCAAGCAGAGGTAGGCTTAGGGACAGTTCACACTGGCCAGTACTCTGTAACTTCAAAAGCAGAGACCCCTTTACATAAGAACAACCCATCTGCATGTTCAACTCTAAAATACACAAACATCATGACGAGTTCAATCATGAGTAAGAACAGATCATCAGGTGTCCTGGCCCTATGAGAAACTTTGGAAAGAGAGAGCAGTAATATTAGACGACGAAATGCTTCCAGCATTCCTTCGACATTTTCCTGAAAGCCTCGTAATGATACAAAACCTCCCGCCTAAACTCGGGGACTTCCATTCCTTCGCTCAAACGACGAGATGTCGGTGCAACTACGCATTTGATAACCTCTGTTTTAGAGACAGGGTACTGACCCGTAATAACAGCGTCGCTGAGTTCTTGAGTGACGGGAACCTTGTAGAAGATGGGACGAGTGCCGACCATGGTGATAGCGGGAATGGTCATGGACTCAAGCGGATCTAAGCCATTACGATCGCGGGCTGTGTTGTTGTACTGGAAAGCAGCAACAGCGTCAGCAATAACCTGCGCCTCACTAACAAGCGTTGTGTCTTCTTGGATGACCAGCAAAATCGTTGTTGTGCCTTGAATCAAACATAGGTCAGTCTGTGCTGATCGCCTATCATCACCGCATATGTTGAGAGGAACGGAATAGCGTGATCGCAGGAGAGTCCCCTGCTCTTCAAACCCGAGCAAGCGAAGCAGTTCTTTGGCAAAATCATTGATTGCTGACTCCTGGCCGGAGTTTGCGAGGTCGAGGTATTGGAGGAGCCTGTAGGTACCGTCGGACAGGTGTTCATCAGGAGGGACCGGGGCGGTCAGGAAAGCTGGATCGAGTGCATCAGGGATTGTGTTGGGTCTATATCCGAAGAAGGAGTCCGAGGAAAGGCGGCGGATTGTGATGTTATAGGAGATCAAGTCATTCGCCGACCAGGCACTCCCAGACTTGGCAGAACGGATGATATTTGCCATGATCTGTCCACAGTGAGATACAGCGATGTGACCAGACAAACATACTCACTTATTGCAATTGAAATCGAACGAGATGATGGTTGAGGGAGACTCTTAGGGTCTATGTGTAGAAATTTGGCTACGTGTGGCGTTCGACCATGACATGTGACGAGGGCTGGGCTAAACACGAGTTTCTCCATCTTTGCGTCATCATCGCAGCCTTCTGGGATGCAGCATATAGTCTCGTGCTGAATTTTCGTTATCAACCACACTGCTAGGCGCCCACATCTCACGCAGACGCAGACGCAGATTCCGCTCTGCACCAAGCTGACGAACAAGCGTACGTTACCGAAACCCCATCCCATCCCTCGTTCTCCAGGACCAGGAATGCACCGGCAATTATCGCCCCCCCAAGAGTGGACATAGGGCTCGACGGCTAACTCTCCAGTCCTTTGAGAAGCGCGTACCCGACCCAGGGAGGAGGTGAAGATCGTGGATGAGAACGCTGCACGGTGGAGATGATCAAGCCGAATACACGTATCGAGGCGGTCGATTTTCCAGATGAAGAAGGATGTGGAGAAGAAGATGGGTTTTCTGTGCGACTGTGTATGGGAGGCTGCCCCCCCGGAGGTGCCGGTGAGGAGCGCGCAGGCTGACTCGAGGAGGAGGGTTATCGTGCATATATAGCCCGGTCAAGCCGACGGGAGGGGGGAAGGGTGAATAAAAGAGCGAAGTTGTTTGCCCAGTATACTGCCAAGTATTCGTAGTGATACATTATTATGGGTCTAGAAGGTTTGGTTGCGGGCTGTCTCACGTAGTGCTAGAAACATATCATGCCAAAACAGCTAGGTCGAATTTCAGGCATCCCCATTGGGCCGCGACCCCTAGCTATTCCTGCACAAATTTGACTATGTGGATATCACATCAAAAAGTCTTTCGCTCTATCATTGTTCCGACAGATTGCAAATTATAGTTGCGCATTGACGAACCATGCAAGTTTTAATTAATAGTCGTACATCCTATCTAACACATAACGATTTCGTCTACTGGTACATTTTAACATAAAAAAAGGGCCAAGGCTACCGCCTCTCGCCCGCCCTCGAAATAACAGCGACCACAACACTAATATCATCATTCTTCCCTCCCTTCCACTTCTTGCCCTCCTCTGTCGCGCGCCTCCCAAACGGGGTATCGCCCTCGCCGTTCTTGGCGACCCGCTTCGCCCGCGAACACAGCGCCTCGCTCAACATGCCCGCAGCGAGCACATCCCGCCCGCCCTCGTCCCCGTGGTCGCTCTGGAAACGCGCGACCTCATCCAGGATATCCTCGTCCCAGAGGTTGTCGCTCAGCCCGTCCGTCGCCAGGATCAGGATATCGTCCTCCTGCACGGGGAGCGTAAACACATGCGCCGTCGTGCTCGGCTGCGCGGGCGTCGTAGGCCCGAGCTGCACGGGGGTATTAAACTGCAGCTGACGTCAGAACAGAAAAATTTGTTTTCGGTAGGGGGGTACGCACGCTCCACCACATTTCGTCGCTCCTCCAGACGCACTCTGTCCCGCGGACGAGCATGCCCATGCAGTCGCCGACATGCGCAATTTTCACGACCGCCTCGCCGTTGTTGACGTGGTCGAGCACGGCGAGCAGGGCGGTTGAGGAGCCTGCCAGCAGCGGTTTCGGTGTTGGATCTGGGGGTATTATCGGAGATGAGAGGGTATCGGGCAGTGGTGGGGGTGTAAACGGTGACTGCAACGAGTCGGAAAAAAATTGCTGTAAAGCAGATCAAGTACTCACGTATGATATCGGCTGTTCTTTTTCTACATGTGCTTTGATAGTCTTTTCATAGGCTCGTTCGAGTATCAGGAGCACGTCTATGCCCTCCTCGAGCTCTTCCAGTTCTTCCTCGAGCTCCTCCTGCAACTCCCGCCTAGCAAAACTGACGGACGGAATAAACGTGCTCGGCCTGGGAGGCTCGAGCTCCATTTCCTCGGAGCAGAAATGCATTAATCGATGGGCGAACAGCGCAGACGGCGTGGGGCCTAAAACATAAGCACGAGATCAGGAGCGGAGAAGACGGACTCACCCGGGATGGTTTGCCCTCTTGCCCAGCCGCCCACACCATCGGCGACGCCCATCGCGTTCCTCCGCACGAAAAAGGCATCCTCGCCAACCATCACGGCTTTCCCGCCTACGCTGCCGGAGGTGCACCTCTTTGGTATCCCGTACCCGCCGACGTCCAAAATGAGTCTCCTCCCCTTCCGCTCCCGGCTCTTGCCCTCCCGTCGCCCAGCCCGCACATCCACGCCCACAGCATACGGCCCCTCCCAGCCACGCCGCACGACATCGAATCCGCAGAGAGCGCTTCCCAGACCCTTGCTCTCGGCGGCGAAGCGGACGATGTTCGTGTTCCTCGGAGTGGTCGGTGGGGGCGTGGGGGGGCTGTCGAAGAAGGATAGCGGGGACGGCGCAGTGTGGAGGTTGCGGGCCCGTATAGGGATCGGTATACCAGTGTAGAATCGTTTCTGAATCTTCATGGCCGGAATGTGGGGGTCAAGAGGAAAGGAGCATTTACTCCGGGTTACCCCGCATCGGAAGCATCCGCCTATTGATCACATGACGTTACTACTTTATTCCACACCTCGTCTTCCTCAAACACGCCGTGCTCGCCCTCGATGGTGCTCGCACCGTGGCATGCCGCCGCATGCTTCCACCAAAACAGCTCCGGGACCTTCACCTGCACGTCCTTGACCCCCTCGACCGGCACCCACTTCCTGCAGTGGTGGCACATGCCCACCGTCACAGACCCTTTTTCGCCCTTCGCCGGATTTGGCCTGGTCACATCGCGGAAGGCCAGCGGAGGACTGAAGGGTCGCGTAGTATGCGCACTGATTCCGTGGCCGTACTGCATATGGTAGCTATCCAATCATCAGTGCGGATTTACGAGCACCTGAGGTGCACTCACTTGTACGCGCTAAACTTCATGCCCAGCCACACTGCCCGTGCCTCCCCGCCCCGTTCCCGGGGCTCCACACAGACCCCGCACAGGCCCATCTTGTCCGCGCCGCGCCCCTTCACCCACCTCGGCGTGTACAAGTCGCCCCAGCCCTCCCGCGGTGCGTTCGCTGTCGCCCCGGCCACGCCGCCAAAGTCGCTAACTGGGAACCGCCGATACAACAACGGGAACCTCTCCCGATCCACCTCGACCTTCTCCCCTCTAAACACCCGCTCCGTCCACGCCGTCTTTCTCGGTTTCTTGCGGCACGGCGAGGCGTCCTCGTTGTCGGCTCGCCTCCTCTTGCTCTTGGGGGGCGCAGGCGAGCTGAGCGGCGTTAGCGGAGACATCGCAGCGTCGCTCTCCATCTGAGACCCAGTCAGCGACAAAGGACTCGACCCAGCGTTCTTCTTCACAGGAGACAAAGACCGAGCAAGCACCACCGACGAAGAAGACCTCAGCACCGGGCTCTCCTCGCCTCCACTCAGCACACCGCCGTCAATCCCATAGCTCGCGTACAGCTCGTACAGACTCGGCGACACGCTCTTCACAGGCGACACGTCCTTCACGGGCGACAGCACCGACGCATTCTTCACAGGAGACTCTTCGCCGTAGCCTTCCACGAGCCATTGGTCGCCGTCCAAGTCTGGGTATCGCAGCGCGTCTTCCATAGAGAGTAGGAGTTCGTTGTCGGAGCAAGCAGAGTCGTGGGTGAACGAGAAGGGATGCCCCGCCGTCTGCTCTCGTCTATAATAGAAGCGCTCTCTCCTTCATCACACGTCCCTCTTGATATCACACTTCACCGACATCACATTTCATCGAGATACGGATTGGCAAGCCGATGTGATTGTGACAGGCAAGCGTCATGACCGTGACGATTGCCGAATATTTCGACATCATTTGAACGACTTTTCTTCATGCTGATCGTTGGGTCTGGTTTACGAGACTACGTCACCCCACCAATTTGTTGCTTCAAAGTTCGCCTACCAGTTCAAACATCTGATAAGTAGATTATCCTAAGTGTAAGTACCGTACAACTTACTTGGACTAGGAAAATCAATCGTTGCTATGTAAACTTCCGTAGCGCTTAATAGAGCTAGTCACTGAGAAAATAGAAAATTGAAAGCATCTCATTTACATGCCCGTACTTTACATCAAGGTGCTGACTAAGCTGCGAGAGATCGTTTCACCTCGCCAATTTCGCTATACTCCCATCCACCCTTGAGTCTTGATTCTAGGGGGAGTGTGTCTTTTTCTGGAATCTCACTCACGAGACGAACAAGCTACACCTGAGAAACAGGTGTCCTTGTCTCTCCATCCCAATCTGGTTGGGCGATAAGCAGGTTAGGCAGCTCCTTGAACAGCTCAGGCTATCTCATTCTGGCACGTTCTTACCCCCCACCATCATACTAACTTGTCGCATATCTTCACCTCAAAATGGCGTTCTATGGTCCTGAAAAGAAGAAGAAGAAGAAACTCGCGCCTGAAAAAAGGAGGAATAGAAACTTGGCCAGTACACACCACCTATTCTCTCTATGCCAGTAGATGCCGCCAACCACCCCCTTGGTTCCTTTGAACCGTTAAGTCTGTGGCAAGATGCCATTCCTGACTCTACCATTGATTCTTCATCCTCAATCAGGTCATCGTCCCCATCTCCCTTGCCAGACAGTCGTTTCTATGATTTGTTTACCCAGGACTCGCTGTTTTCCCTCGGGGACAGTGAGCCAAATACGGCGTTTTTCTCTCGTACTGCACATGAAATAAGCACCAACCTTAAAGAGTCGTTGGCCGGTACAACGCAGAAGATGCTTTTTGGTAAAGGATCGATTCTCCCTACTGTTGTCTCTGCGTCCCCTCCGAAAGTCCCGTCCTTTTCTCCCTCGCTTCCGATGGAATACCGAGTAAGTGTCTACGTATCTGGCAGTAGTCTTGCTTATATATTCAATGCTAGAGCACAGTGAAGTTTGGCCCTACCGCTTTAGAAGTTGGGCAAAACACAAGGAAAGCCAATGTCAGCACTCCCTTTTCTGCTGGAGATGAGAGCCAGAGGGACGAGGTGAGATTCTATCCACACAGTTCATGTAGTAGTTACACAGTGGAACAGGCCATTGTAGTTCCGCTTCCAGACATGTACAGACAAGGTCCGGGATCCTGGCATATTCTTGATGCTCTACAAAAAAAAAGGCAAAGCGGGTCGTTACGGTGCTTTCCTGTTATCAAGTGTAACGGCTGAGCAAGCGCAATCCACTGTGGATTTTCTTCAGGATGTAGGAGCTATTTTCAATCGAAAGCGTTATCAATAACTTAGCGCTTCGGCTAGCTTCGATATATTCAGGGTCTTCTGTTGTCATACAAGCACACTTTTTTCAAGACTCTACTTGAGTTATCGTGCATGTACGAGCCTGGTTTAACCCAGCTCTCGTCACATGTCAAGGTCGAATGCTACACTCGGAGCCAAATCTCTACAAATAGACCCTAAGAGTCTCCCTCAACCATCATCTCGTTCAATTTCAATTGCGATTAGTGAGTACGTTTGTCTGGTCACATCAATGTATCTCACTGTAGACAGATCATACTAGGCTACAATGGCAAATATCATCTGTTCTGCCAAGTCTGGGAGTGACTGGTCGTCGAATGACTTGATCTCCTATAACATTACAATCCGCCGCCTTTCCTCGGACTCCTTCTTTGGATATAAACCCCACACAATCCCTGATGCAATTGATCCAGCTTTCCTGACCACCACGGTCCCTCCTGATGAACACCTGTCTGATGGTACCTACAGGCTCCTTCAGTACCTAGACCTTGCCATGCACGCAAACTCCGGCCAGGAGTCAGCAATCGATGATTTTGCCAAAGAACTGCTTCGCTTGCTCGGGTTTGAAGAGTTCGGAACTCTCCTATGATCACGCTATTCTATTCCTCTCAACATATGCGGCGATGATAGGCGATCAGCACAGACTGACCTATGTTTGATTCAAGGCACAATGACAATTTTGCTGGTCATCCAAGAAGACAAAACACTTGTTAGTGAGGCGCAGGTTATTGCTGAAGCCGTTGCTGCTTTCCAGTACAACAACACAGCCCGCGATCATAATGGCTTAGATCTGCGTGATTCCATGACCATTCCCGCTATCATGATGATCAGCACTCATCCCATCTTCTACAAGGTTCCCATCACTCAAGAACTCAGCGACGCTGTTACTACAGGTCAGTACCCTGTCTCTAAAACAGAGGTCATCAAATGTGTAGTTGCACTGACATCTCATCGTTTGAGTGAAGGAATGGAAGTCCCTGAGTTTAGGTGGGAGGTTTTGTATCATTATGAGGCTTTCAGGAAAATGTTGAAGGAATGCTGGAAGCATTTCATCATCTAATGTTACTGCTCTCTCTTTTTGAAATTTCTTGTAGGGCTAGGGCACCTGATGATCTGTTCTTACTCATGATTGAACTTGTCATGATGTTTGTGTATTTTAGAGTTGAACATGCAGTCCTGGGTTGTTCTTATGTAAAGGGGTCCATGCTTTTGAAGTTACAGAGTACTGGCCAGTGCAAAATGACCCTAAGCCTACCTCTGCTTCATGATCAATCAAAGACCTGTAGTAACATGGGTTCCAGAGATAAGGAGTGTTTTTGTAGGCCCCTGCTGTGGACGTGGCTGGCCAATTAACAATGTATATATATATATATTAAAAGTACAATCATCAGGCATACTTGGCAGTATACTGAGCAAACAACTTTGCTCTTTTATTCACCTTGTCGCCTCCCATCTGCTTAATGGCACTGTAATCAATAACCCTTCTCCTGCTCTTGCTGAGGAACTGCAATGCAACCTCAATCCCCTATCCCCATGTTGCCCTCAACAGATGGCAGCTATTTAATTAGCTGCAATGAATGCCAAGAGGATTGAAAGGGCTGGTGACGGTGCAGGTGTGCAATGGTACAGTTACTCACACTTATAACACTCTAATACACTAACCTGGCAAGTTCATGGGGGCAGAGGAACGTCCGTTATGTAGAACTTTGTACTTTATTAGATTTCCGGGTTGCAATATAATTGGATTTTAAAGGTCTGTTCTGACCGGGTAGGACTTATTCTTGTTTATCTGAAACACGAAACACGAGTATCTACTGAGATACCAGATTCTGCACTGAGTTGCAAGAATCTCTGAACCGGGCTGACTGACTGACTGACTCTGACTGACTGGCTCTGAGGTACAAACTTTCAATACTGATTCTGACTCTTTCTGAGGGTACTTGCTAAAGCGAACTTAATCGTGATTTACTTTCAATTCTATTGAGTCTAAGACTCAAAGCTCTAACCTAAATTCCCATGGGTATTACTACCATAGCTGGGGGCCAGGAAACTTGACCCGGCGACTATTTACTACCTACTTTTATACTACCTGGTATGTCTAATTAGGATAAATAAAACTACAGGCTACTATTACCTGATATCTAGTAATCCTACTACACTGCTTACTTAAAGCTTGGTCAGAAGGCGTGATCACACCATCGATCAAGTTATATTCCCTTACCGGGTAGGTCTGGACCCGTACCCAACCTATAGACTGCCTATGAGCAAATGCATGCAGCAGTTATTGGCTCATACCCGCGCTATGACGCATACTCCCGGGTAACCCGCAGCTTACCAGGTAGAACTCGTAGTTCTAGCCTAGCTACGGGGTAATCTCCATGCTTTTGCCATATTCGGACTTGGTAACACGTTTATTGTCCTGCCAGACTTGGCCATCCGAATCACACGGTACCGTGCCTGGGCATGTCATTCTTTCGATAATTAAGAAGGCCTACCTTGACACGTGGAGTGCTTCAGTGGTTTCCATTAATTGCTGGTATGTTCGTAACCCGGTATGTTTATATGACTCTTGTCTGCCTTCTAATCTTTCCAGGTTACTGTGTGCTTACTAGGATATTACTTTCTGATACTTAGCGATACCTGTAATACTCAGAAATGCAATTTTATTAGGGTTACACGGCTGAGCGCTTTTTAGGCACATCATCTCCCCCTAACTGAAATACTGACTGTCCTCAGTCGTTACCGGGCAAGGATCGGAGAGCACTTAGTACAAGTGGCAAGGCCCCTTCCCTTTTCGGAAAATTTTCTCATCGGCATCATGGCACATGGGCCGTAGTTTCCGACATGCATTTACAAGTCCTTACTGGTACGCGATGCGGGATTCGTGAAGTTTTCCTGGAATACCAGATGTGATTCCAGGGAGTACTTGAAAATTTTCATCATTCGTACTCTGGTCCGTACTTTCACTTGCTCTCTTACTACGTCGAGCCCCAGCTCCATAGTACCATTTCTTCATCTTCCATCTGCTTTACTTGCTATCCTTACTCATTGTTTCACAACCATGGTTTGCCTATCCAGTGGAGCGCATGCCGCTCTGGAATCCTCATTTAAAAAGGAGCCCATACTCTGGGATGCCGACCAATGCGCCTCCTACTCTGGCAGAGACCTTGTCAAAAAGGTCGACCGGATCCATTCTGCGATGGTGAGCACTTATTCTTTCTCAACCCCAGGACAACAGTTTTAATTGTTCCCCAGTGTCAATTCGTTCTAGAAGCCGAAAGACCATGGCCCGAGGACATACAGGCTTTCCTTGCCACAATTTCCAAGAATCTATTCGATATCCCAGCAAAGCTGCACCTAGATGTGTGGCAACAATGGTCACTCGCTCTGGTGACCGCCAAACATATTATCACCCAAGTAGTTCCTTCTGTACATTCTGAAGCCATCCCTGACCTTCTTTCTTTTAGTATGGGGAACGTTCCACGCTTCCTGTCCGCGAACCAAGTCCCGAACCCTCCGCGAGCGGTGAAGACGGATCTCCAAGTCCTATGCCTCCTCCGAAACATCAGAAAACCTCCGCCAGCTCTTTGAAAGGTAAAGGAAAAGAGACGAAGCCTGTCGTCAAAATGGACGTTCAACAGTTTGGACTGCCAGGTAAAAGGGCCTGACAAACTAGCAACCCGAAACCTCTGCCAAAGCTATCTTACACGCCCTTTGTAGACGTACCTAAGGTTACTTCCAAGGCTGTTGCCCCGAAGACGGAGACAAAACCCACAGCCCGAGGCAGTCGAGTGAAGACGACAGGTTCCCCTACTCCTGGAGTTTCTGCTCCGCCTGCCAAGAAGACTAAACCTGTAGTTGTCCATAAAGGCAGGGCGTGGGGCCGTAATGCGGTTCATCCTTCCTGGTTATTTCTTTTAATTTTTGCTAACTTCCGAGTTTTCTCCAGCCTGAAGAACCGATTGACGACACGCTCAACCGCATGTCCCCTCCCCCCACTACACTGGCTGAAGAGATTACCAATACAGTCGATAGCCGCGAGACAACGCCAGTGACGATGGAAACACTGTTACAGCATACTACTATGGACCTAGCCATCATTGGGGTCCTCAAGGTCCCTCCTTCGGGTGTGAGTTCACTCATGCTTCCTAACTTCTTTTTGCTTACTGGACATGGCGCAGAGCTGTTCCGAGTGTAGTTCCTGTGTGACCAAGCGCATCTCCTGCAAACACGAGAACCGGACCACTTCTTGCCCTGGTTGCGAGAAGACTGGGTTTTGTTCCTGCATGTTTGACGCCGATGTCCTTTGGGACGTCAAGGAGTGCATGTTCCAGGTCAACTACAGTTGCAACTCCTGTGAGTGGCCTGGTTCCAAATTTTCTTCATTCCGCATTCTTACTCATTCCTAGTCCTCGAATTTCACGAACGGTGCTTCCGGGATGCCGATGACAACGTGGCCGCCTGTATCGTTCAATTACAGAGGGCGTACGAGACCCAAGCCGCTACTTTTGCCAACATTGTACAAGCACTGGACCAAATCAAGTGCGACCATGATACTGACACCGTGCTCAAAGTTGCCCGCAAGTACCCTGTCAGTCACCGTCTTTTTATCGAGATGGGTTACCAGGTCGGCAAAGAATACCAGGAGATAGATGATGCGGTGCAAGCCAAAGCCGCGTCCGTACCTGACTTTGCCAGGGCTGCCAGCGTACCTCCTATTGCCATGATCGTCGAGCCAGCGCCGTCTCCTATCAAGGAGGAGCCGGGTCTCGTCGTTCCCTCGCTACTACTGGGGAGCACGATTGAAGTTGTACCGGATAGTGATGACGCCGTCGTGATCCTCGACTCCCCGGCCAAGGTGGACAACCTCCTTTGTAGGGCTTCGGATGCTTCTTCAGTGAGTACTCTCACCTATCCTCATACAACTTGTTACTAATGCTTTCTTAAGTCGACCTCTCATTTGACGAAAAGGCCTCACCACGTGTAGGAGGACGGTCCCTTGTTTTCGACAACAGTTGACTTGGGAGAGAACAGCAAACAAGCAGCGAGAATGGACTTGATCCACCCTGCTCCTGTTCTCTTCTGTCAATCCCATCATCTGCTGGTTGGGTTTCTCGTCTTCTTTACTGACTTTTTACATACAATGTCCAGACTTATCGCCTCATAGACATGACTTAGTAGTTACTTTAGTTGTAGTAACACGGTCCTCTGTCTCTATTCTGTACTGTTGTGTTTTGGTAACAAGCCAAATTCCATACTTGTCTTACCCTTTTTATGGGGCCATTCTACTGCTTTCCTTGAGAGACGCGCTTACGACCTGCAAGAAATTTTGATCTTGTCTAATTCGATCGGAATCTGAGGTGCACTCGGCAAATCCCTAGGTCTACAGGGTCAGGAATATTAAGTCCCAAAATGGTAGGTCTTGTTCAAATTCCAAAGTCCTGACTGCTATAAAAGCTCACCTGGTTAACTTCAAATCTTCCAGATGGGGTGCTCAGACTACCCGGGTGGTCAATTCCTTGGCCACTCCTTTGATAGCCCACAAATCGCTCAATGGATTGCCTGAGACCGTTATTTGCTCTTGCGGGAAGCCCAGCGGCAATTTCCTCATATTGTCGACTTGGACACACTTGCCAGGTTACTCCAACCCGAAATACAAGATCTTTTTGACTTGGTTCATCCTTTCCTGGTATGCCCGCTTTACAGTCTTTCCCTTCTGGCTTGTTAACTAGCCTTCCCGGCAGATTGCTCATGAGCAGTTCTATCCCCACGATGAAGATCCTGTTTCGTTGCGATTCCTGGCTACGGTCACTTCTCTAGTCAACAACCTCAGCCCGGCTTTTCAATCCGGACATTGGTTTGCCTGGAAGGTGCGTGACACTCATGGGATGATGATGTTGGTCCGGGTTCATGTCTTTTTCTATGCGTTCTTCGCCAGGGATCCTTACTGGTTACTTCAGATGACTGATCCTTGTTTCGAGCCCTCTGACTTGTTTCCCGGTGAAGTTTCTGCGTCGTCCTTGGGTATCCTTTCCGCAAGGTGTCCCCAGCTGTGTTTGACTCCTACTGGTGCATTCAAACAGGGACTCAACTGGTTTCATTTCCATATGCTATCTCTTGCAGAGGATATGACCCAGAAGTTGGTATGTCTATGGTCACCCGGTCGACAATATTTCAATTACTAAATTTTTCTCAGGTAGCCCGCTCCTGAAGGAACTGCCCATCCCTTTGATATAAACAAGTACCTCTAGCTGTAATTAGCTTAGATACTCCTGTGCTCGCCATATTACCTTGGTTGAAGCACCTTTAGTATTTGAAATACGGTCGTATTACGAGTGAACATGTAATCTGTTCCTACAATTTGACAAGTCATAATTTTTCATCATTTCCTTTTCCCGGTGAGCCTTTTTCTTAAATACTCTAAGTGTCTGCTTGTTTCCCAGTATGTCTTCCCCGTTCTATGCGTTCTCTTTTGCTAAGAAGCGAATGCCCGACTTTGATCATAAGCTGGGCAACCTTTCCGCTAATATAGCTGCCGATTGTCATTGTTTACTTCATTGGGTGCACAATCGGTATCCAGAGATTCTGGATTTCTCCGTTATAGCGTACTGGAGTCAGCTGGAACTGGCTTCACTGATCGGTCTCGTACATCCCTTCCTGGTAAGTCAAATTTATATTCAACTATTACCCGGCTGAGGTAATTGATTGCCTGTCAGTGTGCTCACGTCCAACATTTCCCGTATGATACTGATCCCGTGGCTGTGCACTTTCTCTTGTCCATCACCATCGCTGTCAACAACCTGGGTCCTTATTTTATTGACGCCAACTGGTCGTGCTGGATGATTCGCGATGTGCACCACCGGGCTCTGGTTTTTGATGTATCCAAACTTTCTTTCCATCGTTGTTTCTTACTGATGTTTTTCTTAGGAACTCGGTGGTTTATTTGGCCCAGATGACCAGTTTCCTGGTGATGAGGGTCTTCCTTACCCTCGATACGGTTCCAAGCTGTTTTTCCATGTTGAGCCCGTCCTTTTAGGCGAGTTCGTGGCAGTGGGTCTTAATGCGATTCAACTTGGTTCTGAAACCTTGCCATCCCGCATCAATGCTGCTTTTGAGCTGGTATGTATTTTTGTTGTTCCATTATTACCGGGCACCTTATTTCCCTGCTGACAGCTGTATTTGGCTGGCGCCTATCCAGTCTGCTACCTTCCCGTTCTGGTTCCAGAGGAGTCCATATTCCATTTGAACTCTTATGTGTAGTGTCGTTATTCCTCCGTAGAGCCAAAACTTGAATAGAAATAAAATCCCAATAACTCTAAGTTTTTCGCCGGGTTGTTTTCTGTTCCTAAGTCCAGATGTGTCCGGTCAGCTGTCATCCGCCTGCAACCTCAAGGTCTTTCCAGGTAGAACAATTACAGTGTCCGGGACTCCGTTTCTGGTTCCTAGGTGCTTCTTGCTGATGCCTCGTGTTCTTATTCCAAATCTGTAGTGGTAACACACTTTTCTCGGCTATTCTTTCTTCCTGGTTCGGTAGTTTCCCATCCTTGTCCAGTTTACTTGCCGGACAGTCGCGAAAATTGTTATTCACATTTTCCTACTTGTCTCCCCCAAACTGAAAAATGCCTGTCCCAGGCAATCCTTCCGTGGGTATAGATAGTTCTGGGAATTTAAATAACTAACTCCGGTGCTGACTAAGACTTACAAACCATGTTCTAGCTCTGCCCGATCATGTTTCAATCGTTTAAGTGAAGTCATAAGTGTCATGACCGCATCTGTTAGGACTAGTCCTGAGTAGACCAAACTAGAGTAAACTGCTAGATTATACTGGGTAATACCCGAGTCCAACAGAGTCTCAACGTGTCTGGTTATGATCAGATACTAGCGCAACAGTCAGGTCGCTGCGAGTGAATCAAGAGAAGAATGAGGTTGTATAAACTTTAGCTCAAAGCTGAGTATTACAGCTGAAAGTGTGCTACTTATATACTAGAAAGATGATTCTAAAAATAGTCCTTAGTGACAGTGATGGTGAAGATTTATGGAAGTTGATGTGACTGTCACGAGTGTGATGCATATAGTGCCGATGTGAAGGGTTAAAGGGTAAGAAAGTAAATAAATCGTAACATTACCCTCTCGTTAAGGCAGTCGTCCCGACTGCCATTAGGGTTCCCATGTGCTTTCTGGGTCGACATCGTCTTGGCTTTCGTTTTCCCAGTATGTCTTGACTAACTTTTCCCAGTTTTGGCGTTGTTTGTCATTATTTTTGCATTCGTCTGGGCTTTCCTTGATCCAGTATTGGGTCCCGTCTTTTGTTTGAGCCTTATAGTGGGCTACTCCATTGTTGTCAAATTTGCCTTCGATGATCAATGTTGAATATCCACCAGAGTGGAATTGGTGTTTTTCTCTTTTGGTTGAGACGGCATAGGCAATGGTGAGTCGGCCTATCTCTCTGGCTTTCCTCTCGTAGTCTTTGATTGCTCCTTTGGCGTTTTCCATGTCTTTTTCTCGGACCCAGCTGTTGTGTTCCTATGTCCATCCTTTCCATTTTGTATAGTAGTCGGTTACGACTACTGGGGGTTCTCCTCTTTTTCCTCTGACTTTTCTGGTACAATGATCCAGGACTTCTTCTACTTTGTATTGTTCCTCATCTTCGATCAGGTCTGGGGGTGGAGGGGGGGGTTGTTCTTGATTAGGAAAGGCAGGTGGCGTGTATGGGGATAGGAGTTTCTCGTTGAAAGTGGGGTGGATCTTCCAGTGTGGTGGGAGTTTCAGTTTGTAGGCAGAAGCGCCGTATTTATTAAGGATTTTGAAAGGCCCAACTCGTTTATCGTCGAGCTTCTTCTTTGGGTGGGGTAGATTGAGATGGGAACTGTCAAGCCAAACCTGATCTCCAACTTTGTAGGTTAAGGCTGGTCGTTTCTTCTTGTCGTATTGAGCTTTCATTTTGTCTGCAGCTTCAGTGAGCGAGGTCTTTGCTTTGTTATGAATTTCCTTCATTTTATCGGAGAAGGATTGGGCAGTGGGATTTGTGAAAGGGTTTGGGTGATGGGAATCTGGGATAATTCTTGGGTTTCGGCCATAGTTAACCATGAATGGGCTCTTGCCAGTGGCAGAATGGATGCGGTTGTTGTGGACGAAGGTGCCGATCGCGAGCCATTCGCTCCAGTCATTCTGTAGGTGATTGACAAATATACGGAGGTATTTTTCGATTTCTTGATTCGCCCTTTCGGTTTGTCCATCTGTCTGCAGGTGGAATGCCGTGGATGTGTTTGGGGTGATATCGAGTAGTTTGTAGAGGTCCTTCATGAAGTTGGAGACGAATTGGGGCCCTCGATCTGAGATTACTACCTTGGGCATGCCATAACGGGCATATACATGGTCTCGTAATATCTTTGCGTAGCCTTCTGAGGTCAATTCCACATTGCATGCGATAGGGATCATCTCTTTCGAGAAGTGGTCAATGATCATTAGGATGGCGTCAAAGCCATTCGAGTCGGGGAGTCCGGTTATCATATCTACTGAGATGTGAGTCCAGGGTTCGGAGGGGATCTCATTTGGGTGTAAGGGGGTGGCCTTGGGTTGTGTGCTTGACTTGGTTCGTTGGCAGGTTTCGCACACCTTGATATAGGCTTCAATGTCTTTATGAAGTTTTGGCCACCAGAACTCTCTTTGGATGAGTTCCTTTGTTTTGGTGATTCCTGGATGACCGGCGGTGATATGGTCATGTGAGCAGGCTATGATTTCTACGCAGAGTGTTTGATCCCTTGGGATGTATATTCTGCCATCATAGTGGAGTATTCCATTTTCTTCAGTTATACCTCGTTCATGGTTGAGGGATCCGGCAATGCCTTGGTCCCACTTCCCATGATCCCTTGTGGCATCCCTGATCTTGGTGTGAACTTCTTTGTCTGTGGGCATGATCATTGCCCGGAAATGTTCGGGTTTCAGGACGATGATATCTTCATTGTCCTGTTTGCCCTGGCTATGATCATCTCATCGACTCAGTAGGTCAGCCTTTTTGTTGGTGGTGCCGGCCTTGTGAGAGAGGGTGAAATGGTATTCTGCGAGTTCCGTTACCCAGCGTACTTGTCGACGGTTTAATTTCTGGGGTTTCCGGAAATATTGGAGGTTCTGATGATCCGTCCATATCTCAAAGGTTTCGGCCGCTCCCATGAGATAGTGACACCATTTGGAAAGGGCAAGCATTATTGCTAGCAATTCCTTGTCGTATATCTCGTAGTTTCATTCTGTGATGGTGAGGGCCTTGGATAAGAAGGCAACTGGTCTCCACCTTCCCTCCTGCTGCTGGCTGAGAACTGCGCCTATTGCCCCCTCACTGGAGTCTGCCTCGACTCGGAACCTTCCTGTTTTGGTTGGCATGGCTAGTATTACGTCTTCGGCCATTTGTTTCTTTAATTGTTGGAAGGCTTGATTTTGGGCCATACCCCAGGTCCAGGGGGCATTTCCGGTTAGTTGGGTCATGGGGCATACAATTTTGGAATAATTTTTGATGAATCGTCGATAGAAGTTGGTGAAACCAAGGAAGGATTGTAATTCCTTCTTTTTTGTTGGTGTCAGCCATTCAGTGATTCCCTTGACCTTTATTGGGTCCATCTTGATTGTCCCTTCACTGATTATGACCCCAAGGTACTCTGTTTCTAGTGTTTCGAATTCACACTTCTCGGCTTTTAGGAACAGTTTGTGTTCCCTTAGCTTCCGAAGTACCCTTCTGACGATTGCTCTGTGTTCCTGGAGATCCTTTGTGAAGATAAGGATGTTGTCGAGGTAGATGGTGACTTTTCCTTTGGCAATTAAGTCCTTGAAGATGTCATTCATCATCCATTGGAAGGTGGCTGATGAGTTCATGAGTCTGAAGAACATAATGGTCAGTTCAAAGAGTCCCCGGTTTGTCCTGAAAGCTGCCTTCTGTTCGTCTCCTTGTTTGATTCGTACATTATTATACCCCCACCAAACATCTAGCTTGGTGAAGTATTTGGTGCCCTTGAGCTTGTCCATTAGCTCCGAGATCAGAGGGAGTGGGTATCTGTTTTTTATTGTCATCTCGTTGAGTTTTCGATAGTCTTGGACGGATCGTAGGGAGCCATCCTTTTTCTTGACGAAGAAGAAGGGAGAGGCGAAGGGCGACTTCAACTGTCGGATGCGTCCTGAGGCAAGGTTCTCATCTAGGAACTTGTCGAGCTCTTCCTGTTCATGGCAATTGAGGGGGTAGACCTTGCAGTCTAGGGTTGACTGCGCATTGGGGGTCAGCTCTATTGCATGGTCCCATGGTTTTCATTCAGGGAGCTCATCGAAGTTCTCCTTAGAGAAGAGGTCCTTGAATTCTTGATATGTTGGGGGTACCATTTCTTCAAACGACTTTCTTTCCTTTCCAGCATTCGCTTGTGCGGCAAATTCATTGGCATGATGTAAAGCCTGAATTTCAAAGGCTTGTTTGAAGTCGATTGCAAGGATGGTTTCTCCTTCCTCTAGTTCTTCATCCCATCTGTCTTTGGGATCGGCATCGGGTAAGGGAAAAGGGGTCTTGTGGCATTGGCAGTGGGTGAATGTAATTTTTCCCAGTTTCCAGTTGACTACTGGGTTGTGTCGTTTGAGCCAGTCATGGCCAAGGAAAAGGTCATTTTTTCCCAGGTCCATGATGGCAAGGTCAATTTGTTCGCTATGGCCACCGATTGTCATCCTTAATTCGACAAATTCAGTGACGTCTCCGGCTTTGTTCTGGGAACCGTCTGCATTGTAGACTGGGACGGGTATTGTCAGCTTTGAAGTTGGAAGTTGATGCTTTTCTATGTAAGCTCGATTCATGGAGCTCCCAGTGCAGCCGCTGTCAATGAGCCTGTTGGTCTCCAGGGTTCGCCTGTCGGCGAGGGTCTCAATGATTACCGGAAGAATTAAAGCTCGTGATAATGCTCCCTCTGTTCGGCGGATATATCGGATAGGTTCTCGTAATTCATAAAGTCGTTCTCTCACGACCTCCCCTCCTACCTTGAGCTCATCGATTAGGTCGGCTATGATCTTGCCAACCTGGTCCCGATGAACCCAAAGTGAAAGGGCAGCTCGGGCTTTGGACTCAGTATGCACTTCCCGAATTGCCTGGAGGGTCCAGTCGACCTCAAAGGGTCTGAACCAGGTGTGCCCCGGGGGAGGAATGCGTACCTGATCTTTAGCGGGGGTGATAGGGGGTTCTTGCCTCTCTCTCTCTTCTTCCTGTCATTGCTTCTCCTTCCATATCCAATAGGCCATGTCATCATCCTCATCGGGTACTTCAACAAGGGTGGTGTGTGGCTGTTGGGGCGTGCAGGCCCCCGTTCAGCCCTTCTCATGGGCGCTTGTGATTTCTGACGCCGGGTGATGATCTTGGGGGGGCCCTTCCCTACAATCCTGGTCATCAGGTCTTGCTGCCTTGAGTCTTCGCCACTCTTCTTCCTGGTGTTCATTGTTGTCCGTCCTTTTGTCAGGTCCCTCCTCTGACAAGATGGCTTCCCTAAGGATTGTTCCCTTTGCATCCGGCGATTGAACGTTGTTCAGTCTCGACGCAGTTGGATGCATTCTTGCACCTTGAGGGGACACGCCGGGGATCGCTGGTGCTCTCAAATGGTCAGAGGAGCCTAGGGGGTGGGGAAGTGGAGGTTTCGGAAAGTATCTTTATATCTTTTTCTTCTTCTAACCCTGCAAGCAGGGTGTAGCGGTTGTGCAATTCTTTTGGTGTGGTTGTTCTGGAAGGTGTCGAAATGGGTATATTCGAATGCGTAGGTAAACATGTGGTAACTACAGAAGTACAATAAGTCCAACCAGTCGGAGACGAGCACACACCCTGGGTTTTAATAAGTCCAGCCGAGCAAGTGGAATTGCTCACTTGTCGGCCCTGTCTTTTACTTCCTCTATCTTTGTGGTCGAGGGCGTCTTCTCCTCGATTTGTTTCTCCTCTTTCTCAGCAGTGGCGAGTAGCGCTCGTAGCTCCTGCGAGTTCCACTTTTTCCTTTCCTTTCTCGGCTCCTTGCAGTCCCTGGACAGGTGTCCCTTCTGGTTGCAATTGAAGCACCTTCCTTCTGCTCGCATCCGATCTATGTCCATTGGTTTCCCCGTTCCCCCATAGGTTGTTCCGGTGGCGGTCTTCTTATCCCCCGACCCACTTGTCGCGCCAGCAGCCTTTTGCCTGCTGCTGGCATTGTTATTTGGGTGATTGTCGGGGCGTCAACCTCCGTAGTTGGTCCGATTGTAGGCCTGGGCGATTGATCGTTGTTCGTGCATAGTAATTATGTGGGCCTTCCACTCTGTGTATTCGGTCGGGATGTTCATCCCTATATCCGTTATGAGTCTGATATAGTCCTCGGGTACCCCTTGTCAGAGTGCCCTGACCATTGCTCCCCTATCCCCGCTGTCATGGATTCTGTCGGCTAACTGAGCCTCTCCTTCCAGCTTCTGGAAGTATACTACGGCCGATCCATTTCCCATCCTAAGGTCCATCATCTTCTTTTCATGTTGTTCCTTGGCTGTGGCGTCCATGAACTGTTCTTGGACGATGTGCATGAAGTCCCGCCAGTTTGGGTAGCGGAACCTTTCTAATCGCTCGCTGTAGTACTCCATTCGTTTAGTAGTCCACCATCTGGCCGCTGCTCCTTCAAAATAGGAGGCCGCGAATGGGACTTTTAGGGTGGCGTTAAAATAAGAGTCATGGACTTCGAAGTATGTGATGCAGTCCCCAAAGAATTGAATTATGTCATCATGCTTTCCTTTGAAGGGAAGGGGAGTGCGTAATAGGGTGGGTTTGATGGAGGGAAATAGGTTGTCATTGCTAGCAGGGCCTGTTGGCCAACTGTCATCAGGTGGTCTTGGATATTTCGGGGGTCGTCTTGGAACCAAGAATCGGTCTTGGTTATGCCCGATGGAGGGTGGTCCTGGGGGAGGAGGGTCTGGGGGTCACCTTCCTCTGTGGGGTCTAGGAGGAATCGGGGGGGCAGGTTCGGCTGGCTCCTTACCTTTTCCTTCTACTGGGTCAAGGTCCCAGTATTCGGTTAGCTGTCGGATCTTTTCTTGCTCTTTCCGGATTAATTCTTCCATGTCACTCCTTTCCTGTGTGACTGCTTCCCTCCTGATTCTGACTTCTTCTGGGGAGAGGAGTTTTCCTTCCTCGGTATATTCTTTCCTTGATCCGCTGGCTTCTCCTGATCCGGCGACTAGTTGGCTCCGGGTTGGCCAGGGATAGTATTCTTGTTTTCTGGTTTGAGGGGGAGGGGAATCAGGTAGAGGCCTCGGCCCCCATTGCGGATTCCTGGGTGTAGAACCTTTGAACAGGTTCATCCCGTTGTATCTGTTCTTCTCCGATCCACTCATCATAGGTGAGGTCATGGTTGATCCTCTCCCAGTTCTCTTGTAGGGTTCCCAGCTCTTCGAAGAGTACCTCAATTTCTCCCTGGGTTCTTTCTCGTAGGGTTCCATCTCGTACCCTTCTTCCAGGTCGAGGTCCATATACTCGTTCCCACTCTCGTTGTGATAGGGTGAGTTCATAGCCTCAAGTTCCTCTGTAGAGCTCCACTGTGCCTGGGTCTTCTCCTCCTCATCGGAGGTAGTCCCTTCTTCTGAGGTCCCATGCCTCCACTTGATGTTCTCTGAGGAGGCGTCGCTGGTGGCCGGTGAGGTCCGGCCAGACCCTGTCTGGTCCATTTGGGTAGAAGGGGCTCTCGTTGAGCTCGCTTCTCACGAGGACCTCCTCCATCCTTCGGGGAAGGGAAGTTTCATGCTTGCTAAGGGCTCGTTGCTTTGTGTTATACTGTCGTCTGGTCTCCCAGGACTGTCTTGACGGCTTGGGCCTTCCGACTCAAGTGACTGATAGATGCTCGTCCCTGAGCTCACGGGCCTGCTGCTGGTCGCCCGTGGTGTCATGAAGGACTGGCCAAATGACGAATCTTCCCTCGACCTCCACGTACTCTCCTGGAGTCGGACCTTGTACGGGTTGGGAGGGGCCTGCTCTCGGGGTCTGGTGAATAGAGATGGCCTCTGAGTCTGAGGAGGAAGATTCAGACGAGGAGTCGGGGGGGAGTCTTCTTCGAGGATCGGGGTTCGTAGTCCATAGACTCCGTGGCGGGGGTATGACTGTGTTGCGGAGGGGGCTCTGTCTGAGGGTGGTCTCTCAGCTAGAGTTGGATGGGTTCTGGCTGGTGAGGTCCTCCTCAATTCTGGGAGTTCTAGGTCTTGGGCGAAGGGGGTTCCGAGCCCTGGAAGGTCCAGCGATGGGGCTCTCGGGCTCGGGCTCATTGGTTCCTCTGTTAGGGCTCCTGGAACTGTTCTCCATCGGGAGGTTGGCAGTCTCAGGAAGCCCTGTAATCTCTGTCATTGGCTGGACCCATGGGGGGGGGAGGGGTCCGAGGGGAACATTGTGGATTGGATTAGGGTGGAAGGGAATGGGTTGTAGGGGGATGGGTTGTTGAGCTGGCTGAGGCGCTGGCCAAGTGCGAATGCACCAGGCCCGCAGGTTGCTCCCGAAGTAGACTAGGACAACAACAGAGACTCCAAAAATGATGCTAGATGATACTAGAGTGACGATTAGGATGTTTTGGTCGAGTGTTGTGATATCTGGGATGATGCTCATGAGTTCCGATGGTGGCTAGCACTCAAGGGAATGTAGGGAAGCTTCGAGCTAATTGTTAGGACTAGTCCTGAGTAGACCAAACTAGAGTAAACTGCTAGATTATACCGGGTAATACCCAAGTCCAACAGAGTCTCAACGTGTCTGGTTATGATCAGATACTAGTGCAACAGTCAGGTCGTTGCGAGTGAATCAAGAGAAGAATGAGGTTGTATAAACTTTAGCTCAAAGCTGAGTATTACAGCTGAAAGTGTGCTACTTATATACTAGAAAGATGATTCTAAAAATAGTCCTTAGTGACAGTGATGGTGAAGATTTATGGAAGTTGATGCGACTGTCACGAGTGTGATGCATATAGTGCCGATGTGAAGGGTTAAAGGGTAAGAAAGTAAATAAATCGTAACAGCGTCTCCCATAAGCAAATCAATTAGCCTGGGTTGCATAATCACTTCTAATAATTTCACTAAGTTGGGCCTGGCAGCCTTCAAAAACCAGAAATCTTTTCCATAGAATTGACATGCATTTTCATGGTGCCAGAATCTGTGGAGATTGCTCGTTTCAAGGCAGCTCTTGGGCTATTATGTTGCCGGGTGAAGAATGGGGCGTATCTTCCTACCATTCCTACTGAGTTACCCAACCTGGCTGATGGAACTCCCGACATTGATGCTATTCTGACCATCAACCACAAGAACCTTTGTTTCCTGGAGGGAATCATGAGTTGAATCACATATGCTACCGCTTTTACTTGCTGATTTTCCCCATGTAGCAACCATTATTTGAGAACAAGGATTGGTTCATGAAAGCTTACTTGGAGGAGCCAATCTTACTCCGGGAAGGAGCGTTTGGCACTTGCAAGGATACTCAGAACCGGAAGAACCAGCTTGAGGGACCTTATGGTTCCAAGATGCCTGATAACCCTTCGTTGTCGGCTCACGCTACTGGTTGGATTCATGCTGATTGGGAGGAGAAGGCTGCCGCAGCTGCTGCTGCTGCTGCTGCTCACCCTTCTGGTCCGCTTACTGTGAGTTGAATCACGCCTATGTGCAATTACTGCATTTACTTACTGGTACCCTTTTTAGAAAGAGAAACTCAAGAAGGTGGGCAAAATTATCAAGTCGAAGGCTACCGTCAGGAATGACACGGATCCAGAGACCAACCAGGTTGACGAGGATGTCAAGATGAAAGGTGGCAAGGAAAGTCTTGTTCTCGAGATCGATAGCGACAAATCTGACAATGTGAGCAGCCCGCTCTGACTTGTCAACTCGTGACACAGCTTTCTTATGGCATTTTACAGATGAGTCTCGGTGAAGAGGAGCCCGGTAAGTTTCTCAGTAATGAACCTGTTCCCTGGTTGCTTATTCCTGACTCGTAGCACACCCTACCACTCGCAGTCGTACGACTCGTAAGCATCACCACGTCAAGCGTGTGGCCAGCCATTCTCCCACTGTATGTTTTCCCCTCTGTTCACTGTGACCTGGCTCACCGGGTATCTTTTTAGCAGGTCAGTGAGCTCCATAAGTCGGGGCCCTGTGCCTATGATGCCGGTGACATCTCTCATCCTTTTCTGGGATGTCCAACGGTAAATCTACTTCCTTACTGCGATGTACCGGGGCTTACTACGCACAAACCTTCTTATCGAAAGGCGGTGGAGCTCTTGGAGAAACAGGACCAGGTACTCGCTGCTCGCAGTAACAAACACCTGTGTCAGGAGTTCTAGGCTGCATCCCGTGGGGAGCCTCCCAAGGAGAACTTGGTGTTTCCTATTGCTTGTAAGCTGTTCCTGATCATCTTATTTCCTGGTACTGAGTTACCCTAATTAGCCTGGGCTGCGAACTTCGAGCTTCCGAGCAAGCACGAGACCTTGGAGACTGCTCTGAAGACTGTTGCAGCGAGTCACCTTAGCGGGGACAAGCTTGAGCTGCTTCAAGTGCGAGCCCGGCAGATCCATTGCGAGCTCGAACTGTTGGTGCACTGCCTGGAGGCCACGATCATGGCCTACCAGTTCTGTGTCAAACAACAAGAGTTTATTGAGCACAAGATCGCGTGCTTGTCGCAGTCTCAATAGATTTCCCTGTCCTTTTTCTTACATATGCAAGTATTTTTCTGTAGCAAACATCCGGGCGACTTTAGCTGTACCATAGATAGTCCCGATCGAGTACACTCGTGCTCTCGGTGTAGTAAGCCTAAAAAAAAAACATATCTTTTCTTTCCTTGAATGTCATTAAGTTATTCTTCCAGTAGTGGGTCTAAAGATTCATAGTCTTCAAACTCGGGATGTGAATCCGTGAAATCATCAGGTATGTCCTCTTCAGGCTCAGGAGTGTCCATTAACTGGTCCAGGGCGGTCTTAGACATATCAATTAAGTCTTCTATGTTACTGGGCACCTCGATCTTCTTCCTTGCTAGGAATGGTATTACCCGGAAGGCACCAACCTTGAAACCCCATACTGTGCCGTTCATCTCAGCAACAATGTAGGAGCCACCGGTGGTCCTTCGGATCACTATTACGGGTCCTATGTACCAGGGCCGCATTTTTCCTCCAACTGACTTTTCTATCCTCATATTCCTGACTAACACCAGGCTACCAGGCTTGAAGTTTAGCTGTTTGATAGTTGCTGCGTGCATCCTTGCATACTTCACGGTTTCCTTTACTTTGATCTCGTGTAACTTGTTACGTAGCTCCGCGACGTCAGAAGTGTGCTTGGCCAAGGCTCAAGCTCTATATCCTACTACTTCTTCGGTGGTAAGTATTCTACCGGGGTATTTCACCAGCCAGGTAGCTTCTACTACGTCCAGAGGTAATACCGGGTGAGCGCCTGTTACGGCAAAGAAGGGTGAGCAACCCATCCTCTTTCGACTTGTCACTCTATCGGACCACATGATATGGTAGAAATAGGCTGCCCATCTGTCTGCTATCCCATTGGCCACTTTGTACAGCGCCTGACGAACATCCAGGTGAGGTCTTTCTATCTTCCCGTTCACTTGCAAATTATACCCGGAAATTCTTATCCCGTGAATCCCATAGGTAAGTTCCAAGTATTCCATGGCTTTCAAGAAAGGCGCCCCGTTATTGGTTACTATTACCGAGAGGCAGCCCCACCTACAGAGAATGTCTTTAAAGAGCCATTCCCCAATGGCTTTCCCAGTTTCTTTCTTTAGCCTAGCCCCCTCCATCCAACTAGTCAAGGTGCATCGACCATGCACAATATAACGGTATCCAGCGGATAAAGGCATATGCATTGTGTCGGCGTGCAAAACTTGAAATATCGATGGAGTGTGCGTTACCATAGGTGGGATCCTGATCTTCCTGCTTTGTCTTTCTTGACAAATTACACATGTCTTGACGTACCAGGCAATATCCGACTCCATCTCCAGCCACCAGAAGTGTTCTTTGATGAGTTGAATAGTTGCATAGACACCACGGTGTCCCAGGTAGTTGTGTCCAGATTGCATAATATACATTCTTCTGGCTTTGGGCATTACTAGCTTATGCGCTCCTTCCAGACTTTTCCAGTACAGTTTTCTGTCCGCTTCGAAGAAATGTGTTGCGAATCTGGCAAAGTTCCTCAATTGAGAGTCTGCCATACCTGGTGGGGCGGTCAATGGATCCACGAGCCAGGCTGGAATCAAGTTAAGTCTGATATCAGACTGTACTCCAAACTTGGATCTACGATTTTCTGGGTATTCTTCTACTGCCACGTACTCTTCTGCTTCCGGGATTACCAGGGCTGAATACAATATTGTCACAACTTGTGCTCCCGAGCCTTGAACGAATGCTCTATCAACTGCCAGGTCATTTAGAGCTAGCTCCACCGTCATATAGCCATGCCGGGTATCGATATGATCTGAAAATTCCTCAAACTCTAAGGGAGCTGGTTGTTGGCTGATGTCATATTCCAGCGGTACATGCTCTTCCTCCAAATCTTCGGGTCGACGACCATAAACGTCGTCACCAGGCTGGAAATCCCGCCGGGAAAGTCCATCGGGTCCATGAACTTTGCCGGGTACATGTACTAACTTGAAATGGAAGAGTAATATCGACTCTATCCATCTATTGATAGCTGCATTCGGCACACTGTCCGGGTTCCTCAACATACCAAAGATGTACTTAGCATCCATTTCCACAGTGAGGTTTCTTGCACCCCACACCCAATTCTTACAGGCGATTAGCGCTAAATGTAGTCCATACAGTTCTCGTTTTGGCTGAGAGAAGTTAGCTTCCCTCTCGTTCAACGTTATAGAACCAAACCGGCAGTAATAGCGTTTCCGGGAATCATCTGGGTCTACTTGACAAATGTAAAATCTGACTGCTCGCCAGGACATGTCCACACACAAGAGAATGGGCCACTCGTAGTTGATGGATCTCAATGCCAGACAGGCGGCCAGAGTGTCTTTCAATGACTGCATCAATTTTATTTGATCATCACTCCACTGGAAGGGAACTTTCAACCGGGTAAGGCAAGTTAAAGGTTCAGCGAGCTTAGAGTAGTCCTTGATGAATATCCGGCAAGTCCCTACGGTTCCTAGGAATGCTCAAACGTCACCCAACTCTTTGCAAGGTCCCCAATTCATTATTACTTTTGCCCGCTCGGTCTCTGGCTTTCTTCCTTCGTAGGTACAACGATGCCCAACTACAATGATTTCCAAGGTGCATAAGACCGCTTTTGGGCCCGAAAACGTGCCTCCACAGTACTTCATACGTTGCACTATTCTATTCAATACTTGGAAATGTTCCCATACGAAGCAACGAATCTCACTATTCTCCGGGATGGTTTCATATCCCCCACCTGCTAACTCGTATCTTGTTTCGGGACCTCTTACGGGTACATCATCAATATATGGCCGGGTGAAGATAGGAATTTCTTCCTGTAAAATGAAAGTTACATCATCGTGGAATATGGGTATGGAGTTCGTCCAGCCCATAGGTAATGTTACCAGTCGCAAGGCTCCAAACAGTGTTTGGAAGGTAGTGAGGTCCCTTGACGTTTCCGCAATGGTTCTCTCATCATACCTGACAAACAGGTCTAGTATACCACCACAGGCTCGCCCGGCAAAGTGTGCTGCCAGCTCATCCGTCACAGGTGGTAGCCCTGAATGCGCGATGGTGATGGCATTCAATGGTTCCAAACTATGTACCAGTCTCAAACTCTTCCCGTCTTTCTTTAACACACAGAACCACCTAGAGCGATAAGAAGAGTTGGAGGGTTCGTAAACTTCCCGCATCTATCTTTGTCTTGATGATCTTACAGACGTCCACGTAGATGGGCGCCGGTATAGGAATATTCTTAAGTACCCAGGGTGTATGTGGTATCACCGGGATGTCAATGGGGGGAAAGAAGTCTTCCCGGAAGTGTCCCCTTTCGGAGTCGTCCCAGGCAAAGCCTTCATCCTGCCTCATCATAAACTGGTGCATCAGTTTCCTCTCTTCTGGCCACAAGAATTCCTCTTTGTGTATGTTGTCAATAATCGCTCACCGTTCACGAGTATACCGCCCGGTAGGTTCAAAGTCAGCCGGGTGAGTAGGAAGTTCTGGTATTCCCACCAGAGGATCTCCGCTAATCTCCCATGTGATCCTGAAATCGGTCGGTAATGTTGTCAGCACTGGTCGAACTTTGTCGGCCACCGGTTTGTACTTCTTAGTAACAAAAACCGCTTCTCGCCAGGTTGTTCCTTCCAGGGAAACTTCCTTTAACGATACTGCGTCATCCAGCACTACCTGGCTGTCCCAGAGGTCACCTGCTTCTCTTCTATCCATTCCCTGGCGAAGGTTACTCCGTTTCAGGTCGAATATTGGCACCGTCTCTTTCCATTCCTGTACCAGGATACCTTTCCTGGTGACACGCTCGCATCGTGTCTAGCCGTGTAATTTTGCGATATGTATGAATACATACATGGTATAAGGGCTAGTTACTGAGGTAACACAAAATACAGAAAGAGCGCAATACTCTATGCATAGAGCACAGTGTCAAACACACAGAGTGCAGTAATATATGTATGGAGCACGATACCGAGTCGCGCGCAGTACGACCTCGAGTGACAATTAGTAGAGTGCATACTCTAACTTAGAATGATACTGATTGAGGTCACACTAAGTATGAGAGCTCAGCACTTGATAGTGAATACACTAGAGGCAGATCAGAGACACGCTCCAATGAATTGATGAGAGACAGACATGATATGAGAAGGATTGATCTGCCACGCACGCTGCGCGCGTGTATGAAAGTAGACATAGAGCGCAGTGATATCAACACCGCGCGTGGTATAACAATGCACGCATGCGCACGCAAGTCTGAAGTGACTATTGGTAGAGTGCATGCTCTAACTTAGTATGATACTTCATTGAGGTCACACTAAGTACAAGAGCTCAGCACTCGATACTGAATGCACTACCAACAGATTGCATACATGCTCTGCAGCCGTAATAAAAGACATGCCTGATCTCAAGAAGAACTACATGACACAGTGATCGATGATGCACAGGGCCCCGATCACGCGGCATGCGCGCGCGTGTCCCAAATAATGCCTGAGTATAGATAACTCCGAGAGAACCCAGTTTGGCCAGAGAGCGCAGTGCCTAGGCTTACCACGGGTATCCCCCACCAACCAGAGAAAACTAGAAACTCAACATTTGAATGAGATACAGTGTATAGGATTGGTTGCCACTCCAAGTATCCTCCGAAGAAATGACGAGTGACATGCCAACGTATAGAATGCAGTGCGAGTGGAGTATAAACCATGAGGAGACAGAATCTGGTCTCGAGATAGGCCTCCAACCAAGTGTCCAGCCCCAGGCATGCTATAACAACGTGCGCGCGTTGCGAGGAATAATGTTCCGAGGTTCTAACAGTACTGTATCAAGTTGTATCGATGTGTATGATGTAGAATTGTATAAATACTGTAGTGTAGATGTAGAGTACAAGTTTCGAGCCCCCGGTGTAATAGTGCAAAGCTTTTCAGCCACGCGCTCTAGCACTTAGAGTAGCTAGGAACTTCGAGAGAGAATACAACCCATATCAGAAATCTATTGTGTGATTTAAGTCGCGCGCTTAAACAAGAAAATAGCGCGGCACTCCGTGCAGAGAGTCTGGTTTCGGTTTGACTGGCGCTCTGTGAGAGAATAAGAGTACGGTGTCTTGAAGGTCACCCTTTCAAGTTCTTGAGGGCATTTGTGTGACGCGAGGCATTACAGGCGCCGAGGTTCAAACCCTTTGGCTTGATTAGTGTTCGCTTTTCTGTGTTATTTCTGCAGGTTGGCAAAGGTTCAAACCCTTTGGCTTGTTGGACGGGGTTTCTCTGGATTGCATAGGTTCGAATCCTGTGAGTCTACGATCGGTTGGAAGCTCGAGCGCGTAGGTTCAAACCCTGTGGCTCTTGTGGAAGTTTCGGAGTCTTGTGTCAGTGTAGACACTTCTCCACGGGTTTGCAAAGGTTTTGGTTTAGCGCGCGACGTGTGAGGTTTATTAGTGTGTTGAATTTAATAGGAATTGGTTTCTGCTTCGAGCGCAGTCGTTTAAGTGGTGTTTAGGGTGTTATTGAGTGTGTGCAGTGGTTATTAGAGTCCCGAGCGACTGTTAGAAATTTGTGGAGACGTTTGACGAAGTTGTGTTGTGTTATACACCCTTGCCTTGAGGCCCGGCGAAAGACGTCGCACCCTCTTGTTCTTGAGAAAAGCCTTTGGACTTAGAGAAATCTAGATATTATACGAGCGCTACTGCTGCGCGTGTATCTTAGAGATATTGAGAATTGAATTGTATTGGTTCGCTACTTTCATCGCATTAGAATCCCCCCACGAACTAGAGCGTGTTTGTGTGTGTAGTGTTGGGTGTGGGTGTGATCGGTGTCTTCGACGCTGTTGCATTTCTAGCTCTGTGCATTTAGACAGCTCTTCACCGGCTGCAGGGTTTTACTTTCTCGTACTTCTATGCATAATATGCGCTTACCTGGTTGAGGACTTCTGAGTGTTTCCACGTTTCGTCACTCGCACACAGGTAGAAGTCTCTCAAACTTCCAGGGCTGAATGTTTTCTTTTTCTCTGGTGGCTCGACGTAACTTTCTATAACTAAGTTACCATCTGCATCCTGAGCCAGGATGACTGCTAGCTCTCCTTGATCAGGTATCAGATCTTCGAGCTCTGAAAACCTGACTCGGGTTCCCTCTGCAAGATCTGAGGAGGCTTTCCCTGTGGATACATGTGGACCTTCACCCGCTTCCTGGTGTTTGGGTCAGTGAGTATCAACGTCTGATCTCCATCCGTAGTGTTCTTTACTTCACTTTCAGTTAGGGTATCAAACGGACGTCCCAACAATAACTCATACGCCGGGTTAGCTAGTACATGAACTTGTAGATATATAGTCACATCCCCAAATAGGAACACGACATTTGGTACAAGTCCCAATGATCGCTCAATGCCCCGGTTAGCACTCTCCATCATGATGTAAACATCCGGGTCATATTCCCAACCCATCTGCTTTGCCAACTTGACGGAACATGATACAATTTGTGAACCAGAGTCGCACAAACATTCCATTTTCCTTCTTCCTGATACCAATGGGTAGACTGCCCTCAGCGTTTCCAATGAAGTTCCGACAGTGACAATTGGTTTGGGTTTCTCTCCCGTGGGTAAGCTTTCCAGGTATTGAACTACCGGATCTGGAATAATGGTTGACCCTGCTGGGATCAAACCCTGTTGCATAGTGGTGACATAGAAATGTACTGCCGGCAACTCGTCGATCAAAATACTTCCTTCAACCTGAGATAAGTCTTCTTCCACAGGTGGCAAAGGTTCCGGGTCCCACTCTTGGGCTCCCGACTCAACTCCGTTTTCCTGTTCCGTTACCTCAGTCGCTACCATTTGCTTAGTCAGAACTTGTTTAGGAGTTACATACAACTTCATTTTACTGCGCACGCCCGGAGAGGCTGCCAACCAATGTTCCGCTGATAGTGTTACTGGTGCCTTCATCATCTGGTCCCAAACATCTTGTTCCAGGTTACCAGATTGTGCATCCACTGTCTTTCTATATGCTGGCCCAGGTCTCTTGACTTCTCCTGGTAAGACAGAAACTTTATTTCGAGCTTCGCTCACTTCAGGGAGTAAGTTCACATCTGGTACCGAGCCGTAGGGATTCTCCGGAATGGAATACTCATCATTCCCAGGTCCCACAATTACCGGGGGCATCGATCGTGATCGATCTGCCTTAGGCAGATCAGCCGTCTCAAAGTTCTCTACATTACTACTTGTTTTTGGGGTATATTTGCTTTGCTTAGATGACTGGGTTTGCCAGTTCTCACTTCCCACTCCTCAGTTTTGGTTTTGTATGTCCTCCGGTGAAATAATGCTTGACCCGGCCACTCCGCTAGTCTTATTTGAACGTATTCCTGCCTTCATTGAACCATTACAAAAATCCTGGGTATCTTGAGAAGGGTCATTCAATAGATTCGCTTCCCTGCTTCTCTGGGAGTGAGTCTTAACCACGGAGTCCCATTGAGGTCCTTCCAGGTACTGACTTTCTGGTACCAGGTGCGCGGTTTGCTGTGCAATTTGTTCCATAAGCGTCCTCAGATATCTGAAACTATGTTCTTCCTCAGCTATCTGGTGTGACATAACATATTGCAGCACCGGGCCCAGTATCTGCAGTGCTGCCATCAGGTTTTGGCTTTGAGGTCTTTTCGACTCTGCCTGCCTCTGACGGTTATAGTGGTGCAGGATCTTTGCTTTCTGGCTGAGTCCGTGCGGTTCTCTGGGTATGTTAGTCCCATCCTTCAATCGGTACAGATTCTGAGTACTGTCGATATGCACTAAGTCCCCTGCTGCGATCATCTCTAGCTTAGAAGGACACTCGATCTGGAAATGTCCAAAGAGATCACAGAAGTGGCATTGTCCAAGCGTGTTACCGGTATTCCCATAACCTCCTGTTCTGCCTGAACTCTGACCCAGAAGGGAAATAGTCGAGGTTGTTTTTAGCTGAGCTAAAGTCCTCTGCATCTCTTCATCCCGTTTCCTCTGTCCTTCCATCTGTTTCTCCAGCATGGTAGTCATAATTCGGTTACTATCTGCCATGCTTGCCAGGTAAGAGGTTAACTCCTCTGGTAGAGCCGGGGCCTTGCGTACTACAGGTTCTTGCTTGATGTTGACGAGCCCAGGTTTACTACTGAGAACAGGTTCCTTTTTGACGGGATTGACCTGTACCGTCGCCGGGTTGAATAAATCATTATACACCGTGCCGGGTCCTTTAAGAACATGCTTCCCCGCTTCGAATACTTGTTCCAAAGTCCAGGGGTCCTTTGCACTCCTAGCGGCTGCACCCGCCGGTGCTGGGGTGGTACTCAGGTGGTACTCAGGTGGTCTCTCATTCTCTTCCAAAGGACGTCCTCCTCAAAAGGCGAGATGAACAGACGTACTAAGTCCATATTGGACATTAACTTGTCCTTTTCCACCTGGTTGCTCTTGGCTTGGAATTCCTGGCGATAATTGAGGTAATCACTGGTATCTAAGATCCCAGCTCTCATGTATCTCTTGGCTACTTTCAACAATCCATGATGGGCATCTTTGTCATCTACCTCTGCTCCATCATAACTGCTCAAGACTTCTTTCTTAAAGTCCTCGAACATCTTCCCATTCGTGAAAGTGGGGAACACTCTCCACTGATCCTCAATGTCGGTACTCGTATAACGGATGGTCCATTCTTTCTTCTCGTCATCACTATCGGCTCCCGAGTGTATCTTGAACATTCCTTCCATGATCCAGAAGTGTTTTCGAATTGCCCGGGGGTCTGATGAGTCGAGCTTAGGTGCGTCTTGTGACGACTCCATTGGCATTGGCCTCTTTGTTGCAGCTGACATATTGCTATGTTTCTGATTACTAGGGGGATTCTGAGGTGGTTGCGAGTTTGATTTCTCACTGAAGTTACTACCGGGCTGAGCGCTACTTGCAAAATTAGAAATACTGGGACCGGGCTCTGGACTTGAATTCTCAGCGCGAATGCATGTGAGATCCTCTTCCTGTTGAGCGTGATTCCTTCGAATTTCTTCCTCCAGGTCGATACTTGATCGCCAGGTAGGTTTCTTGCAGTTCTTGATCTGAACTATGCCTCGGGCGACTTCTTTGAGGTGATACTGTTACCTGGCAACTCTCTCTGCTTCTTGAGCAGCTTTAGCTTTCTCGTGTCGGAGCTTTCATAACGCTCGAACGTTACTGGGGTCCGGGATCCAAGGTTCTGGGATCTCGTCCAGGGTTTTTGGAGTTCTAACTCGTTACAAAAGCTTTTCAATCCAGACTATCACCCCCCTCGTGGTGGGCTCCAGATGAAAGGGCTGGTGACGGTGCAGGTGTGCAACAGTACAGTTACTCACACTTATAACACTCTAATACACTAACCCGGCAAGTTCGTGGGGGCAGAGGAACGTCCGTTATGTAGAACTTTGTACTTTATTAGATTTCCGGGTTGCAATATAATTGGATTTTAAAGGTCTGTTCTGACCGGGTAGGACTTATTCTTGTTTATCTGAAACACGAAACACGAGTATCTACTGAGATACCAGATTCTGCACTGAGTTGCAAGAATCTCTGAACCGGGCTGACTGACTGACTGACTCTGACTGACTGACTGGCTCTGAGGTACAAACTTTCAATACTGATTCTGACTCTTTCTGAGGGTACTTGCTAAAGCGAACTTAATCATGATTTACTTTCAATTCTATTGAGTCTAAGACTCAAAGCTCTAACCTAAATTCCCGTGGGTATTACTACCGTAGCTGGGGGCCAGGAAACTTGACCCGGCGACTATTTACTACCTACTTTTATACTACCTGGTATGTCTAATTAGGATAAATAAAACTACAGGCTACTATTACCTGATATCTAGTAATCCTACTACACTGCTTACTTAAAGCTTGGTCAGAAGGCGTGATCACACCATCAATCAAGTTATATTCCCTTACCGGGTAGGTCTGGACCTGTACCTGACCTATAGACTGCCTATGAGCAAACACATGCAGCAGTTATTGGCTCATACCCGTGCTATGATGCATACTCCCAGGTAACCCGCAGCTTACCAGGTAGAACTCGTAGTTCTAGCCTAGCTACAGGGTAATCTCCATGCTTTTGCCATATTCGGACTTGGTAACACATTTATCGTCCTGCCGGACTTGGCCATCCGAATCATGTGATACCATGCCTGGGTGTGTCATTCTTTCGATAATTAAGAAGGCCTACCTCGACACATGGAGTGCTTCGGTGGTTTCCATTAATTGCTGGTATGTTCATAACCCGGTATGTTTATATGACTCTTGTCTGCCTTCTAATCTTTCCAGGTTACTGTGTGCTTACTAGGATATTACTTTCTGATACTTAGCGATACTTGTAATACTCATAAATGCAATTTTATTAGGGTTACATGGCTGAGCGCTTTTTAGGCACATCAGGATGCGCAGAGGCATGGACTGTGTAACAATCATGCCATGGACTCCATGGACCTCATCTATCATCCACTCCACCAGCTCCAAGTCAATCATCAGAATCCGTCAGATTCCAAATCCCAGTTTCTAGCTCATATTTCATATTCCTATTTCATTTACTTATTTCACATATTTCATTTATCACACCTAGAACCCATCACAGTAGCAAGTAGGTGTTATATCAGAGTCCATGGAATACTCGACTTCTCTAGATACAGAACATTCCAGATCACATCACTTTAGCCATACCTACACTATTCCAGACCCCAACCCATCTGACTCTATCTTAGTATATAAGCTGTACATTTAGTAGTACCTACCTCAGTTTGAATATCAACTTGGTTTAGCCCAATACTCTTGTCCTCACTCTCTTTGGCCTTCAAGCCATAATCCATCTCTATCTACATCCATGGACTCCGATAGCCATTGGACTTAACCTTTGATCCTAGAGATCATAAACCAATGGACTCCATCCATAATCCTTCTTTGGGCTTCGACCCAAGGGTGACGTTACTAATAGCTTCACCAAGCCCCATGCACTCTGCAGATTCCATGGCATGTATTCCTTTCACTTCATCCTATTGGCACAATCCTAACAGTATATTTGAACTCAAACCCTTGAGTCAAAATTTCTAGGAATGTCTAACACAACCCTCAAACCCTCACAAACTCAATCCTCCTCCATGGCTCTGCCCATACTCCGTCTCTCCATGCACAACATTCCTGCCTCCGCATCAAAAGAGGATCACAACCTCTTCGGCGAGGACTCAGCCTCCACACAACATCCACATAGGGAAACCTACACTCACAGTGGCTTCACTGCCTGCCAATCCAATGTCAATACCACTCCCAATCTGTTCTCCGCGGACTCCGCTAATACAAACAGATGGGGTGGTTATTGAAGCATCATCCCAGAAACCCTGCGCAATCAACCCACACAGCCACTCTTCCCAGTTGAGGAAGAGGGTGACAATGGGGATCCCAGTGACAGTAATGGTCACCCTGACTCCCCTAGCAATTGCAATTGCAATCCATGCAATCCACAGTGCCCCAGTCCACCAGCTGGCCCACCAAATCCAGGTGGCCCTGGGGGTCCCGGTGGACCAGGCGGTAACCCTCCTAATCCTCCCAATCCTGATCCTAATGATGAGAACTGCCTCATGATGGAATTCATGAACCTCCTCCATGGCCTTACCTGCCAAGTCAACAACCTGCCTCAGCAGGCCGTCCATACCAAAGTCAAGAAACCAGACACCTTCGACAGAGCAGACTCGTGGAAACTCAAGGTGTTTATCGTCTTCTTGCAGTTGAACTTCAATGACAGGCCCAACACATTTGCCATGGACACCGCCAAAGTCAACTACGCTATTTCCTTCCTCTCCGGTGTTGCCCTTGACTGGTTCGAACCAGATATCCTCCATCCCAATCAAGCCAATCCTCCCGCTTGGGCATACTCCTACACCGCCTTCCTTTTGGAGCTCCATACCAATTTTGGTCTGTTCAATGCCATCGGAGACGCTGAAGATGAACTCAAAAATCTTCAGATGCACGATGGAGACAGGATCATGAAGTACATAGTGAGCTTCAATCAACATGCTGCCATCATTGGTTATGGCGACAACTCCCTCGGTCATGCCTTTTACTGCAGGCTTTGCTCATGGATCAAGGATAACATGGCTCACCACGAGAAACCCAACAACCTCCACGACATGCGGACCCTTGCCCAGGAGCTTGACGCTCGTTACTGGACTAGGAAAGCTGAGGTCTCCAGGGGAAACCATGACTGGCCTTCCATCTCCTCCACTTCCAAACCTAAGGGTTCGGGTTCTAACTCAAGCTCTTCCTACAACTCTGCGGCCCCGAAATCCTATGATTCCACTGCAGGTTCTTCATCCACCTATTCCCCCTCTGGCTCCATGGGTGCCTCCAAGAAGCCCTATGCTGACAAGCTAGGCAAGGACAGTAAGCTCACACCCAAGGAAAAGGAATGCCACTGCAAGAATGACCTCTGTATATTCTGTGGCAACAAGCACAAGACCGAAGATTGCAACAAGCAAAAATCTGCAGCTTCTGCATGTGGACTTGCAGCTGAGGTCTCTGACCCTACTCCCGCCTCTGTTGATTTGGCTCCTTCAGAGTTGGAAAAATAGAGAGCAACCCTGCTTCCTCCATGCAAGGACAGGGTTGTGTTGACTGTCATTGCACCTTGGAGATTGTAACCCTCAACACCACTGCTCTTTCCAACCACTCCCTCACCATATCCCTATCCAGTGAAGTTGGCTCTAGATTGGAGTCTGATGGATCTCCTATATCCACAATCCTACATTTTCTTGCTCTAGTCGATTCTGGTTCCAGCCATTGCTTCATTGACTCAAAGTACGTTAATGATTACAACATCCCTACCAATTCCATTCCTCCTGTACAACTTCAGCTTCTCGATGGTTCCGCTGGATCTCACATCTCACAATCTGTTACTCTCTCCACACGATTCCCATTGGGAGATACCATTCCTATTGACTTCTACATCACACATCTTGATTCATCTTGTAACCTTGTTCTGGGATACAACTGGCTCTCCCACTACAATCTGTTGATTGACTGGGCAAAGCACAGTATCACTTTCCATTCAAAGCTATTTGGTGCATCTATTCCAGACATCTCTGTGGCCTCCAATGCAACAGCGCAAGCTCGCAAGGACCCTTCAGGTCCTATCCCATCCAAACCACCTCTGAGATCCCGATGGACTGCATGTATGAGCCTATCTACTCATACCCATGCATCCCATCATTTTCCACTTTGGTTGCCCCCAAGATATCTATCATTTCTGTGGCTGCTTTCATATGAGCTTGCACAGAGGAGGGTGCACAACAGTTCACACTCCAACCTTCTATGCCAAGTGTCAGTGGCCAGGCAGCTTCCACAGCTCCACCGGATTTATCTGATGTTCCACCAGAGTATCATGACTTTGCCAATGTGTTCAGTGACTCTCTCTCAGACAAACTCCCCAAGCATTGTCCTTATGATCTCAAGATCAACCTTGAGGAAGGCACCTCACTTCCGCTTGGACCCATCTATTCCCTCTCTGAATCTGAACTCAAAGCCTTATGCGAGTTTATCGACGATAACATCCATAATGGTTTCATCTCTCCCACACACTCTCCCCACGGAGCTCTGGTACTCTTTGTCAAGAAGAAAACTGGTGAACTCAGACTCTGTGTCGACTTCTGCGGCCTTAATAAAATCACGAAAAAGGACTGCTATCCACTTCCTCTCATATCCAAGCTTCTTGATTCCATGCGCATATATACCAAACTCGACCTCTGCCATGCCTACCATCTAGTCCATATTGCCAATGGAGATGAATGGAAAACTGCATTCCATACCCGCTATGGGTCCTTTGAATGGCACATCATGCCATTTGGTCTTACCAATGCTCCTGCGGCTTTCCAATGTTTTGTCAACAACATTTTTGCAGACATGCTTGATGTCTCTGTTGTCGTGTACCTCAATGATATCCTCATCTACTCCAACGATCCTGTGGAACACCGAAAGAACATATGTGAAATCCTATGCAGACTTTGAGCCAATGGGATCTACTGCAAAGGTTCTAAATTCAAGTTCAATCGGGATTCCGTGGAATATCTAGGCTACATCCTCTTTCCAGAAGGCTTACAAATGGCTGAAGACAAAGTCAAAGCTATTGTTGACTGGCCGATCCTGCAGAAGGTCAAAGATATCCAATCATTTCTTGGTTTTGCCAATTTCTACCACCGTTTCATCTACAAATACAGTGAGATTGTTCTACTCCTAACATGTCTTACATGCAAAGGTATTCCATGGAAATTTGATGACAAATGCTTAGCTGCATTCAACAAGTTGAAACAGGCTTTGACTCACGCTCCTATCCTTACCCATTGGATTCCTGACTGTCAACTTGTCATGGAAACCGATGCATCTGACTATGCTATTGCCACTATCCTTTCCATCTACCTTGATGATGGGGAAATTCACCCTATATCCTTCTTGTCCTGCAGTCTCCATGGAGCTGGGCTTAACTATGATACCCATAATAAAGAGCTTCTCGCCATCTTTGAAGCCTTTAAATACTGGCACCATTGCCTCAAAGGCTCCACAGAATCCATCAACATCGTTACTGATCACAAGAACCTTGAGTACTTCTCTACTACCAAGGTCCTTACATGCTGACAAGTCCGCTGGTCCAAATTCCTTTCCCAGTTCAACCTAGTTATCCGATTCTGTCCAGGAAAACTAGGTGGGAAACTGGACGCACTCACTAGATGATGGGGCGTCTACTGTAAAGAGTGGGATAGTCAATATGCTCAAGTCAATCCTCACAATTTCCGCCCTGTATTTACTCAAGAGCAACTCTCTGCTTCTCTCCACACTACTTTTCTTGAAGGGCCCGTACTCTGTGCTAGTGCAATCATGGATGTAGACCAATTGCATTCTGATATCAAGCTTGCACAACCTGCAGATTCCATGGTGACTGAAGGCTTCCACCTTGCTTCTTCCCCTTCCAATCCCTCCCGGTGGTCTGTAGATGAGTCAGGAATACTCCACCTTGACAATCACATCTATGTCCCAGACTCCATGGACCTCCATCTTCGTATCCTTCAAAACAATCATGACCATATCTTGGCAGGTCATTTCAGTCAAAACAGGACTCTCAAATTAGTCCGACGGAATTACACCTGGCCACATATGCATGAATTCATTTGCCACTATGTCAAATCCTGTACTACCTGTGGTCATAACAAAACACCTAGACACCATCCATTTGGCTTACTCAAACTCTTGCCTGTACCAGAACAGCTGTGGGATTCCATCTCCATGGACTTCATTGAACAGCTCCCGGAATCCAACAGATTCACCACCATCCTTGTCATTATTGACTATGCAAGTAAACAAGCCATATTCATTCCCACTCATGACACTGTCAATTCCTTGGAGCTAGCTCAGCTCTTTGTCACCTATGTCTTCTCCAAGCATGGCATTCCCAACCACATCACTTCTGACCGCAGCTCCAAATTTGTCTCCCAATTTACTCACGCCCTAGCCAAATCCCTTGATATGGAGCTTCACTTCACTTCTGGTTACCATCTGGAAACCGACAGACAAATGGAACATGCTAACCAAACCATTGAACAATACATCCATATCTATTGTTCATATCAACAAGACAATTGGGATACCTTACTACCCATTGCAGAATTTGCATACAATAATGCTCTGAACACTTCCACTGGAATCTCCCCATTCTTTGCCAACAAGGGTTACCATCCAAACATCACTGTGTACCCTGAATGCGACATTGCCCCTGCCCAGGCCTGCAATTTCATTGTCAACCTTGATGATCTTCACCAATTTCTTAGAGACAAAATAACTCATGCTCAGTCTCATTACAAATTCCCAGCGGACAAACAACGGTCCCCAGCCTCAGATTTCAAAGTAGGTGACAAGGTTTTCCTTAACTCCAAACACATCAGGACTACTTGCCCTACTGCAAAATTCTCTGAGAAATTCCTCAGACCATTCAACATTATTGCTCTGCCTGGATCCCATTCCTTCTGTTACGATTTATTCACTTTTTACCCCTTGGAACCTTCACATTGGCACTTTATGCATCACATGGGCAATGGTCGCAGCAACTTCTATAAATCTTCACCATCACCGTTGCCCAGAGCTATTCTTAGGACTATCATTTTAGTATATAAGTAGCACGCTCTCAGTTGTAATACTCAGCTTCAAGCTAAAGTTTATACAACCTCATTCTTCTCTCGATTCACTTGCAACGACCTGACTGTTGCACTAGTACCTGATCTCCACCAAACGTGCTGAGACTCTGTTAGACTTGGGTATTACCCAGCATAGTCTGACGGTTTACTCTAGTTTGGTTTACTCAGGGCTAGCCCTAACACCTTCACACTCAAACTTCCCATGGACCTCCATTCCATTCACCCTGTATTTCATGTCTCACAGTTGGAACCCGTGGAACTCAATACCATTCCTAATCGCACCCAACCACCTCCACCTTCCATGGAAGTCGACGGAGAAGAGCAATTTGAGATCGCACAGATTCTTGATTCCAAGCTCGACCATTGGTTCTGCTGTCTACTCCTCTACTGTGTCCAATGGTTGGGCTACGAAGGTACTGATGAAGAATTTGCCTGGATCCCTGCTACAGAGTTCTTCGCAGAAGACTACATTGAAGACTTCCATCGTCATTACCCAGACAAACCAGGACCATTATCAAGGTCACCATTCGCAAGGTCTCAGTCAAGACCTCACCCATTTCTTCTTGATCATTCATCTAATGAAGGAAGAATAAGTACTAAGCTATGAAAGGATGTGAGTAATATGGTAACAAGCGCAGTAAGGACATACATACCTCAGTTGGGCACAGCATAGGTGAAACGACTGAGGTATAGGGTGTATACGGGCAAGCTATATAGGCAATCAGAAAAGACAGGAGGTTTGATATAAGAGGTAGGTAGTAGCTAGGAATGAGGGACAATAGAAAGGTAATGTAAATGTAAATGTACTGATATCCTGCAACACTCCCCCATATCCATATCATCCCACATGAATAATGTTCAGCATCTCGAGGTATCCATGGTGAGCATCAGGCAGTAAGGGCTTCATAAATATGTTTGCAGGGTTGGCATTGCCACGGATGAAAGCGACATTGATTTCCCCAGCCTTGACGAGCTCTTGGATGAAGTGCTCACATATCCGGATGTGTTTGACCTTATGGTGGGAACGGGTGTTTGTGGTCAGAGCGACAGCTCCCTGGTTATCACCATACAATGTTCCCGGTCGTAGTTGGGGAAGCTTGATCTCGTCCATCCACGAGAGTACCCACATCATCTGTTGGGTGGCACGAGTAAGCGATATGTACTCCACTTCGATGGTCGACAGCGCAACCATAGCCTGACACTTGGAACTCCAGCAAATTGGTCCACCCGCCATAATGAAAATGTATCCCAATGTTGAACGCATCATGTCTCGACATCCACCATAGTCAGCGTCCACATACCCAACAGGTGTCAGTGGTTGGTCATGAGAGAACATGATCCTGAGGTCCATCGTCCCCTTCATGTATCTGAGGACATGGAGTAGGGCTTTCCAATGTTCCATACCTGGGTTAGACTGGAAACAAGAGAGCAAACTGACTGGGAAACACAGGTCTGGGCGAGTCGCAAGCTGTCCCCACATTATGCATCCCAGTAGCTGTCGGTAAGGATAGTGTTCCATCTCATCTTTCTCTGCCTGAGTCATAGGCAACTGCAAGGTATTGAGCATGATCCCAACAGGTAACGGTGTGGACCGTGGGCGTAAGTATCCAAGGTTGAAGTTCAAAAACAAGTTTTCCCAATACTGGCATTGGGAAAAGGTGATAGTCCTGGCGTCGAGGTCTTGGTCAATTTTCATGCCTAGGAAAAAATGGTTCTCCCCCATGTCTGTAAGCTCCCACTTCTCCTCTAGTTCCTTCTTGCGCTGGCTTGCCTCCTCAGCACTCGACGATGCCCCCCATACGTTGTCCGTATAAGTGTCCGTGATAGTGTACTCACCACCTGGCTTGCCAACTGTTCTAACACAGGGATCTGCCTTCGACAAACGATATCCAAGGTCCTCATACGTCTTCCCCAGCATCTCGAACCAGTCATGTCCTCCCTGCATAGTGCCATAAATAGTATGAACAAGTTTACAGACCTTGTCCTCTTGTCCCTCGACAACATATCCTGGAGGTTGTCTCATGTATATGTCCTCCTTCGTCTCGCTGTTCAAATATGCTGAGACAAAATCTACTTGCCAAAGGACAAGGTCCAGCTTTGCAGCTATGGTGGCAGACATTCGAACAGATTCAAGATGAGTTACAGCGGCCCAGATGTCATTGTAGTCAAGCCCATACTGCTGGGTATACCCTTTTCCAACGAGTCTTGCTTTGTCTCTGAGCCAGTTTCCGTTGCCATCCCATTTCATCCCATACACCCACTTACAGTCCATCACGTTAACCCCATCTGGCCTATCAACGAGGTTCCACATGTGTTTTGCCATATGCATCTGATATTCAACATCCATCGCAGCCTTCCATCGACCTTTGTCAGCTTGCAACGTGTCTTGATAGTTACGTGGAATGTATGGATCTGGCGAATTTCCGGAGGCCATCGATGCACGAGGTTGTTTTCTATTCATGGCCCAATCGATTCCACTTGCACGAGCTTCAGTTTTGCGTTGTTCTGACAATAAGGACTCAGCAGCATCAGTACTAGGACATGTCAGGTGACTTGATCGATGGAGCGTTGGTTCAGTGATAGTCTCTTGGGTAGTAGGCATTGGTAGAGTAGGAACAGGTGGCGCTGGTGGTACAGGAGTTGAAGTGGGTGAAGTGGTGAGTGTAGGTTCAACCTCTGTCTCCCCCACACTCATACTTTGGTGTGCAGGGCCCTCATCAAAAATGACATCACGGGAAACAAACACCCAGCCCAATTGATCAAGTACCCGATAGTTGGACCCTGCATATCCCAGGAAGGTGCACTTTGTTGATCGGTTGTCCAGTTTGGTTCTGCTGTCAACTAGGATCCCGCTGGACATTGGTTTCTTCACCCAGCAAGTCGAACCAAACACACGGAGGAAGGCAACATCTTGGCGACACTTCGAGAAGGTCTCTGCCGGCACCACTCCGGGGTGACGACTTGAAGGTGCCAAGTTACGTGTGAATATTGACATCAATGCTGCCTCTGCCCAATACCGGTCAGCGAGTCCCAAGTCGCTGAGTAGGGCACAGGTATCCTCCATTGTGGTACATAACACTCTCTCTGCCAAGCCATTCTGGGCTGAGGAATGGGGAGCTGTCAGCTCCAGTAGAATTCCATGTTCGGTACAATAGTCAACCCATTTTGCCCCCACAAACGCTCTATCCGCACGAACTCTCTTGATCTTTTGGCCAGTTTGCGTCTCGGCCATTTGTCGGTACCTATCAAAGGCAGCAATTGTTGTATCATCCGCTTTATCTGCGAGAAACTCCCCCACTTTGTATGATGTCCCACTGTCAACAAAAATCATCATGTAGGTTTTCCCACTCGGGGAGGCAGTCCTTGACAGTCCCCACAAATCTGTTGCCACCAGCTCAAGGGGGTCGACATTTGGGTCCATAGGCTCATCAAATGGGCGGCAAGCATGGCATGCAAGGATGTAGTCTTTGCATTGTCCTTGTAGGGGATCAGAGGTGATTTCAAGCCCATCAACCAATCCCTTCAATGCCATTTCTTCAATTTTCTTGGGGCTCATGTGGACAAAACGGCGATGCCAGGTGCATAACGGGGCTGGAGAAGACCTGGACAACATAGCCTGTGTATTCAGAGCTGCATCTAGGACATACATACCATCCGAGCCTCATCCAGCGAAGATTTCCTTGCCTGACTTGTCTCGAACAGCAGCTCGACCGTTGGAGAAGATGGTCGACAGCCCAGCTTTATCCAATGCACTCACCGAGATGAGGTTTGCTGCCAGCGAAGGTGAGTGTAAAGCATTTTTAAATGTAAGCTTCACATTCTTTCTGTCCAGCCTAAAGATCTTTGTCGCCGTTCCCTGCCCGACAATGTCGAATGTACCCTTCCCTTTGACAGCAGATGAGCCGGTACAGAATGCCACCGGTGCGTATTCACTGAAATCCTCCTTGTTTTTGAAAAAGTAGTCGCTAGCTCCCGAGTCCATAAATGTCAGGGTGACAGATGGGGTGCGTCCCTCAAATGTCATGGTTATGGACACTGTACTCGCTGGGTCAGCTGTAATGGGGTTGACGATGTGAACTTCACCTTCATCCTCCCTCTCGTCGTTGTCATTATTCAAACCAGGTTCGTCCCATCTCCAAAACGAGCGTGTACCATTCCACTCGTATAATCTTTCACCAGTATTTCCATCCTCAATTACAATGCCTTCCTCATTCCTGTCAAGCTCAACGGTTGTCGCTCATGCAGCCAGGACAAAATGTCGGGTGGTATTGGCTGTAGCATCCGACGAGTTCTGGGTCGAGGCTTGGTTTGTGCGACGAGGTCAGCCAAAGTTAGGAGGGAATTGCTCCTCTTTTCCACCCCCGGGCCAATAGCAATTTTCCGTAGTGTGACGGGATTTATCGTGGGCCTTACAACCGGGATTGCGACATCCATGTGGAATACCAGGGGATCCGGCGGCAAGAGCTTGGGATTGGGATGGACCCTTCCCTGCGGCACAGAGCATTGCAGCATGAGTCTGGAGGTGAGATATAACGTTGCTCGCAGTGGGCATCTGGTAAAGACTGGGAAGGATAGGCAACCAGTGGTCGGTAGGGACAATGGAACGAATTATAATCCCTTTAAACTCTTTGTCAGTCAAGGCCGTTGTCCGAAGATCATTGACAGCATGCTGCTTCGTGCATAGGTCTGCAACATGAGCATTTATGTCACTACTCCCATCAAACTTTGCTGCATTCAGAGATGCCTCAGCTTCTGAGAGGGCCATGTCCGTTTTCTTGGCATGTTCTTCCATGATTGAATCCCAGCATTCCTTCACCGTTCCATCTGTCCTAACCCCTAGTCTGATAGGGTCCAGGATGTTCAATATGATGTGGGAATGGGCAAGCTGGTCATGGAAGATCCACTCATCAAGTGAAGGAGAGGAAGAGTAAACTGGGGTTGGGTCAGGTGGTAGCAGTATGGTCACTGGTGTAGTTGTAGTAGTCACAGGGACAGCAGGGTGAGTTGTAGTGCCCTCGATGTATCCCCATAGACCTTTTCCTTTCAGTAGCTCGGTAAGTTGGAGTTTCCAAGAGGTGTAGTTCTTCCCATTAAAATGGTTGCTCGTGTCGGGGAGGATCATGACTCCCGACATCGACGACATCATTTAGGGGTGTAAGGTGGTAGTGAGAGTAGTGGTGTGGTGTTAAAATAAAGTGGTGAGTTGAGTTGAAAATGCTGCGTATTCTTCTTGACTGAGTTATAGGCAACAGGGCCACATAACCTAATGAAGGAAGAATAAGTACTAAGCTACGAAAGGATGTGAGTAATATGGTAACAAGTGCAGTAAGGACATACATGCCTCAGTTGGGCACAGCGTAGGTGAAACGACTGAGGTATAGGGTGTATACGGGCAAGCTATATAGGTGATCGGAAAAGACAGGAGGTTTGATATAAGAGGTAGTAGCTAGGAATGAGGGACGATAGAAAGGTAAAGTAAATGTAAACGTATGGATATCCTGCAACATCATCCCATCGGTTTCTGCCGGAATCCATCTCCACAATTTCAAATACAATTCTGGAAAACTATTGCAAATTCATTTCCTAATTGGGAACAGACTCCATCGGATATATTTCTTAACTTCTTCCTTTCTTCACACAATGTTCAAAGCATCAAAATTTTCTACAATTTATGCTCCAGGTGCGCTCTATAATCCATCTATCTACAAAATCCATAAAAAATTATATACGGGGCTATGTGCTAAGCATCCATGGAACCACCGGCTTTTCCACTCTCTACCTCCTTGTCCTATCCTTTCCCTTTTATCTGTTGCACCAAGTCTGCTATACCAGGTGCTCCGTTGGCCCCAGACTCTGGCAACATCTCCACTCTAATCTCCTCATCCTCCTCCAATTCTCCTTCAGAATCTTCCACTAAAAACTCCTCACTACCCCTCAGGTACTCCTTCCACAGCACCCATTCCTTCCGGTGGCCTCCAATTTGGTAGAACCGAGCACAAATATCCCTAAACCTCATACTAGCTGCGATCACCCGGTCCAAGTCCCCATTCCCATGGTCCCCACACCATAACTCCAGGTTCACCAGTTTGAACAGATCCTGACCATTGAACTCTGCAGATGTCATGTGGGCATACCACACTTGTGCAACATCCTGATCAAGGCACAACTGCATCACCCACCAGAGGGCCTCAGGGTTGGCACCTTTCAACTCACCCAACTCCTCCCTCGACACTTTCCACTCCTCTGTGGACGCCGCTGGAATAAAATCCCTTGGATACTCCAATGCATCCCCTTCCTTGAAATTGTCCACCAAGTTGTCCACATGGCCTCTGATGGCCTCCAAACCCCTCTCAATCCTCGCCATTTGGTCATCCATCTTGGCAAACCTCGCATGCAAGTCCTGCAGCAAGTCCATGACTTCCTCAAGCACCGAACCCAACACTACACACACAAACACGCTCAAGTTTGTGGGGGGATTCTAATGCGATGAAAGTAGCGAACCAATACAATTGAATTCTCAATATCTCTAAGATACACGTGCAGCAACAGCGCTCGTATAATATCTAGACTTCTCTAAGTCCAAAGGCTTTTCTCAAGAACAAGAGGGTGCGACTTCTATCGCCGGGCCTCAAGGCAAGGGTGTATAACTCAATACAACTTTGTCAAACGTCTCCACAAATTTCCAGCAGTCGCTCGGGACTCTAATAACCACTGCACACAATCAATAACACCCTAAACACCACTTAAACGACTGTGCTCGAAGCAGAAACCAATTCCTATTAAATTCAACACACTAATAAACCTCGCGTGTCGCACACTAAACCAAAACCTTCGCAAACACGTGGAGAAGTGTCTACACTGACACAAAACTCCGAAACTTCCACAAGAGCCACAGGGTTTGAACCTATGCACTCGAGCTTCCAACCGATCGTAGATTCACAGGATTCGAACCTATGCAATCCAGAGAAACCCCGTCCGACAAGCCAAAGGGTTTGAACCTTTGCCAACCTGCGGAAATAACACAGAAAAGTGAACACTAATCAAGCCAAAGGGTTTGAACCTCTGCACCTGTAATGCCTCGCGTCACACAAATGCCCTCAAGAACTCGAAAGGGTGACCTTCAAGACACTGTACTCTTATTCTCTCACAGAGCGCAAGTCAAACTGAAACCAGACTCTCTGCACGGAGTGCCGCGCTATTTTCTTGTCTAAGCGCGTGTTAGGATCGTGCCAATAGGATGAAGAGAGAGGTATGCATGCCGTGGAGTCCGCGGAGTGCGTGGGGCTTGGCGAAGCTATTAGCAATGTCACCCTTGGGTCAAAGCCCAAAGAAGGATTACGGACGGAGTCCGCGGGATTATGATCTCTAGGATCAAAGGTTAAGTCCAACGGCTATCGGAGTCCGCGGATGTAGAGAGGTGGATTATGGCTTGAAGGCCGAAGAGTGAGGATGAGAGTTATTGGGCTAAACCAAGTTGATATTCGAACTGAGGTATGTACTACTAAATATACAGCTTATATACTAAGACGGAGTCCGACGGGTCGGGGTCTGGAATAGTGTAGGTATGGCTAGAGTGACAGTGATCTGGAATGTTCTGTATCTAGAGGAGTCGAGTATTCCGTGGACTCCTGATATAACACCTACTCGCTACCGTGACGGGATCTAGGTGTGATAAATGAAATATGTGAAATAAGTAGATGAAATAGAGATATGAAATGAGATAGAAACCGGGATTCGGAATCCTGACGGATTCCGATGATTGACTTGGAGCCGGTGGAGTGGATGATGGACGTGGTCCGTGGAGTCCGCGGCATGATCGTTACAGTATCCCCCCTTTAGCGTTCTTGCCCTCAAGAGCGCAGATCCCGATGGCCGGGGGTACCGCGTGGAATTTGTGAGTGAGGTATCACGTGATTTTTACCTCTTGACTTGTAACCACCACCATCTCGGTGGTAGGGAACTTGCTTTTTTCTCTCTTCGTCGCCAACTACGATGTCCTGCGCACTACCGACGGTCGACAACCCCGGAGCCGTACGAGGCGCCCAGTACTCCGGAGGACGTGGAAATAGATGAGCTATCGGTGTTCTACGCTGATAGGGACGACAAGGAGGAGGCGTATCGGAGCGCCGTGGAAGCGCATGAGATGTGGATTGCGGAAAAAATGAAGGCCGAAAAGGCCGCGGCAGCCGCGGAGGTTGCGCAGAAAAAGGCCCAAGAACGGGTGAGAAAGCTTCACGAGTTGAAGGTGAAGAAGGAGAAGGAGGCCGCGGAAAAGTGGGCGGAGGAAGAACGGTTGGCAAGGGAGGCGGAGGAGCGGAGGGTAGCGGATGAAAGGAGACTTGCTGCAGCGAAGCAGGCAGCAGAAAAGAAGGAAAAGGCGGCGGCCGCGGAGGCCGAAAAGAAACGGTTGGCTGGGATAGAGTCCGAGGCCGCGCGAACACGGCGTTTGCTGCGAGAGCAAACTGAGTTGGCAAGGAAGGCCGCGGAGGCCGCAGCTGCTGCTGCGCAGGCTGCCGAGGGGGATGACGAGGAGACCGCGGAGAATGCGGGTGATGAAAAAGAGAAGGTGCGGGAAGAGTTGCGCCGGCGAAGGAAGGAAAAGGGAAAGGCAAAGGCGACTTCGGTCGGGGCCGCGGGCCCTTCAAAAAAGAGAAAACGGTTGACGAGGTCAGTGGTGGAGGAGAGCGAGGAAGAACCGACCGTGGGACCGCCGGAGGAGCGGCCAGCTAAGAAGGCGAAGGGAAAGGGTGTGGAACGTGAGGAGTTCCACGGGTCCGGTAAGTGGACGCGGAACTTAGTGGATTGGTGCTGAGTTTTTATTGCAGATAAATGTGGGCGTTGTCGGGCCGACGGCGCCCGATGCATTATGTCCGCGACGATGAGGTCCTGCGAACGATGCAGGATCCGCAAGGCAAAGTGCTTTTGGACGGAGGAAGCGGAGCCGTCGGCATTGGAGGAGGTGGTTGGCTTGCTGCATAGCTTGCATGCGAGGTTTGACGACATGGAGGAAAGGTTGGAGAACCTGGAGAAGGAGATGGCGTCCGTCGGGGGTCGTGTTGATGACCTCATTGACGATTTCGAGGAAGGTGACGCCCTCGAGTATCCTCAAGATTTCGTATCGGCGGCGTCCGCGGAGGAGTGGACAGCGTCACTAGAGGAGCTTTCGAGAATTGAAGGGGGCGACTCCGGAGGCTCTCCGTCGGGCGATGCGACTTCGTTTGGATCAGGATGTCGCCCAGGTGTTTCACGCACACCTGTCTTCCACGGAGTTCGAGGGGCAAGATCCATTTGAACTTGCAAATATCGCGTACTGGCGTGGAAGCCGCGGAGAGGGGGCACTGGAGAAGCTGATCGCAGCCAGCAAGAGGTTTCGTGAGACCCGCGCGCAGTTTTACCGCCTCGGAGGGCTGCGTATTGAGTGGGTACTCTGGAAGGAGTACTTGAAGGGGGGCGAAGATTTTTTGGTGGAGGATTCCGACGGGGAGTTGGATGCGAATGAGGTGGCAAGGCCTGAGATGGCGCCGGAGTCCTTGGCAGAAGGGATTCCTGGAATGGCAGAGTGGATGAAGAAGGTGAAGGGAAAAGGGAAGGCAGTGGACAGTGGAGAGGCCGGCGGGTCCGCGGACGCCTAGCTTCTTATGTATATTTTATATGGATATTTGTAGATAGTAGATGGATAGTAGATTGCGCCCGGAGGGGCATAAAATGTAGAATTCTTTCTTGCTGTTTAAAAATGTGTGAATAAAGTGTGCAGTCAAGAAATGCGTCCGTCGGGGTCCGTTCCCGATTAGGAAATGAATTTGCAATAGTTTTCCAGAATCGAATTTGAAATTGGGAAGACGGATTCTGACGGGAACCGATGGAATGGCTGATCAAGAAGGAATAGGTGAGGTCTTGACTGAGACCTTGCGAATGGTGACCTTAGATAACGGTCCTGGTTTGTCTGGGTAACGACGATGGAAGTCTTCAATGTAATCTTCCGCGGAGAACTCTGTAGCGGGGATCCAGCACAAATTCTTCATCAGTACCTTCGTAGCCCAACCATTGGACACGGTAGAGGAGTGGACAGCGGAACCGACGGTCGAGCTTGGAATCAAGAATCTGTGCGATCTCGAATTGCTCTTCTCCGTCGACTTCCACAGGGAGGTGGAGGTGGTTGGGTGCGATTAGGAATGGTATTGATTTCCACGGGTTCCAACTGTGAGACATGGAATACAGGGTGAATGGAACGGAGATCCGCGGGAAGTTTGAGCGTGAAGGAATGGGATCCAGGCTGAGCGATGATATCGAACGGTCCGAGGAATTTCTCGGAGAATTTGGCAGTAGGGCGAGTAGTCCTGATGTGTTTGGAGTTAAGGAAAACCTTGTCACCTACTTTGAAATCTGGGGCTGGGGACCGTCGTTTGTCCGCTTGGAATTTGTAACGAGACTGAGCGTGAGTGATTTCGTCTCTAAGGAATTGGTGAAGATCAGTCGAGGTTGACTATGAAATCGCAGGGCCCGGGCGGAGGCAATGTCGCGTTCAGGGTACACTGTGATGTTAGGATGGTAACCCTTATTAGCGAAGAATGGAGAGATTCCGGTGGAAGCGTTCGGAGCATTGTTGTACGCGAATTCGGCAATGGGTAGTAAGGTATCCCAATTGTCTTGTTGGTATGAACAATAGATACGGATGTATTGTTCAAGGGTTTGGTTAGCGCGTTCAGTTTGTCCGTCGGCTTCCGGGTGATAACCGGAAGTGAAGTGAAGCTCCATATCAAGGGATTTGGCTAGGGCGCGAGTGAATTGGGAGACAAATTCGGAGCCGCGGTCGGAAGTGATGTGGTTGGGAACGCCATGCTTGGAGAAGACATGGGTGACGAAGAGCTGAGCTAGCTCCGAAGAATTGACGGTGTCATGAGTGGGAATGAAAATGGCTTGTTTACTTGCACGGTCAATAACGACAAGGATGGCGGTGAATCCGTTGGATTCCGGGAAGCTGTTCAATGAAGTCCATGGAGATGGAATCCCACGGTCGTTCTGGTACAGGCAAGGGTTTAAGTAAGCCAAATGGGCGGTGTCTAGGTGTTTTGTTACGGCCACAGGTAGTACAGGATTTGACATAGTGGCGAACAAATTCACGCATCTGTGGCCAGGTGTAATTCCGTCGGACTAATTCGAGAGTCCTGTTTTGACCGAAATGACCTGCCAGGATATGGTCGTGATTGTTTTGGAGGACACGAAGACGGAGGTCCACGGAGTCTGGGACGTAGATGCGGTTGTCGAGGTGGAGTATTCCTGACTCGTCTACAGACCACCGGGAAGGATTGGAAGGGGAAGAAGCAAGGCGGAAGCCTTCAGTCACCGTGGAATCCGCGGGTTGTGCGAGCTTGATATCAGAATGCAATTGGTCTACATCCATGATTGCACTAGCACAGAGTACGGGCCCTTCAAGAAAAGTAGCGCGGAGGGAAGCGGAGAGTTGCTCTTGAGTAAATACAGGGCGGAAATTGTGAGGATTGACTTGAGCATATTGACTATCCCCCTCTTTAGGGTAGACGTCCCATCGTCTAGTGAGTGCATCCGGTTTCCCACCTAATTTTCCTGGATGGAATCGGATAACTAGGTTGAACTGGGAAAGGAATTCGGACCAGCGGACTTGTCGGCGTGTCAGGACCTTGGTAGTAGAGAAGTACTCAAGGTTTTTGTGATCAGTAACGACGTCGATGGATTCCGCAGAGCCTTCGAGGTAATGACGCCAGTATTTAAAAGCTTCAAAGATGGTGAGAAGCTCTTTATCATGGGTATCGTAGTTGAGCTCGGCTCCGTGGAGACTGTGGGACAAGAAGGATATAGGGTGAATTTCCCCATCATCAAGGTAGATGGAGAGGATAGCGGCAATAGCGTAGTCGGAGGCATCTGTTTCCACGACAAGTTGACGGTCAGGAATCCAATGGGTAAGGATAGGAGCGTGAGTGAAAGCCTGTTTCAACTCGTTGAATGCAGCTAAGCATTTGTCGTCGAATTTCCACGGAATACCTTTGCGTGTAAGACGCGTTAGAGGTAGAACGATCTCACTGTATTCGTAGATGAAACGGCGGTAGAAATTAGCAAAACCAAGAAATGATTGGATATCTTTGACCTTCCACGGAATCGGCCAGTCAACAATAGCTTTGACTTTGTCTTCAGCCATTCGTAAGCCTTCAGGAGAGAGGATGTAGCCTAGATATTCCACGGAATCCCGATTGAACTCGCATTTAGACCCTTTGCAGTAGAGCCCGTTGGCTCGAAGTCTGCGTAGGACTTCACGAACATTCTTTCGGTGTTCCACGGGATCGTCGGAGTAGATGAGGATATCGTCGAGGTACACGACAACAGAGACATCGAGCATGTCTGCGAAAATGTCGTTGACAAAACGTTGGAAAGCCGCTGGAGCATTGGTAAGACCAAATGGCATGACGTGCCATTCGAAGGACCCATAGCGGGTACGGAATGCGGTTTTCCATTCATCTCCGTCGGCAATACGGACTAGATGATAGGCGTGGCGGAGGTCGAGTTTGGTATATATGCGCACGGAATCAAGAAGATCGGATATGAGAGGGAGTGGATAGCGGTCCAACGTGTGGGAGAGATGAAACCATTACGGACGTTATCGTCGATAAACTCACGTAAGGCTTTGAGTTCGGATTCGGAGAGGGAATAGATGGGTCCGAGCGGAGGTGAAGAGCCTTCCTCAAGGTTGATCTTGAGATCGTAAGGACGGTGCTCGGGGAGTTTCTCTGAGAGAGAGTCACTGAACACATCGGCGAAGTCATGATACTCCGGTGGAACATCAGATAAATCCGGCGGAGCCGTGGAAGCAGCCTGGCCACTAACACTTGGCATCGAAGGTTGGAGTGTGAACTGTTGTGCACCCTCCTCTGCGCAAGCTCGTACGAAAGCAGCCGCGGAAATGATAGATATTTTGGGGGCAACCAAAGCGGAAAATGATGGGATGGACGGGTATGAGTAGATGGGTTCATACACTGGCGGGGTCCGTCGGGATCTCTGAGGTGGTTTGGATGGGATGGGACCTGAAGGGTCCTTGCGAGCTTGCGCTGTTGCGTCGGAGGCCGCGGAAACGTCTGGAACAGACGCACCAAATAGCTTTGAACGGAAAGTGATACTGTGCTTTGCCCAGTCAATCAACGGATTGTAGCGGGAGAGCCAGTTGTATCCCAGAACAAGGTTACAAGATGAATCAAGACGTGTGACGTAGAAGTCGATGGGAATGATATCTCCCGACGGGAATCGTACGGAGAGAGTAACAGATTGTGAGATGTGAGATCCAGCGGAGCCATCGAGAAGCCGAAGTTGAACAGGAGGAATGGAGTTGGTATGGATGTTCTGATCGTTAACGTACTTCGAGTCGATGAAGCAATGGCTGGAACCAGAATCGACTAGAGCAAGAAAACGTAGGATTGTTGATATAGGAGATCCATCGGACTCCGATCCGGAGTCGATTTCACTGGATAAGGATATGGTAAGTGAATGGTTGGAAAGAGCGGCGGCGTTGAGGGTTACGATCTCCGAAATGCAATGACAGTCAACGCAACCCTGTCCTTGCACGGAGGAAGCAGGGTTGCTCTCTATTTTTCCGACTCTGAAGGAGCCGAATCGACAGAGGCGGGAGTAGGGTCGGAGACCTCAGCTGCACGTCCACGCGCGGAAACCGCGGATTTGCGCTTGTTGCAGTCCTCGGTCTTGTGTTTGTTACCACAAAACATGCACAGGTCGTTCTTGTGGCGGCGTTCCTTTTCCTCCGGCGTGAGCTTACCGTCTTTGCCTAGTTTGTCAGTGTAGGGCTTCTTGGAGGCACTCGTGGAGCCAGAGGTGGAAGAGGTGGATGATGAACTCGCGGTGGAACCATAGGATTTCGGGGCCGCGGAGTTGTTGGAAGAGCTCGAGTTAGAACCCGAACCCTTAGGTTTGAAGGTGGAGGCGGAGGGCCGGTCACGGTTTTCCCAGGAGATCTCGGCTTTCCTAGTCCAGTATCGAGCGTCAAGCTCCTGGGCAAGGGTACGCATATCATGGAGGTTGTTGGGTTTTCCGTGGTGAGCCATGTCATCCTTGATCCGTGAGCAAAGCCCGCGGTAAAAGGCATGACGGAGGGAGTTGTCGCCATACCCGATAATGGTGGCATGTTGATTGAAGCTTACTATGTACTTCATGATCCTGTCTCCGTCGCGCATCCGAAGATTGTCGAGTTCATCTTCAGCGTCTCCGACGGCATCGAATGGACCAAAATTGGTACGGAGCTCCGAAAGGAAGGCGGCGTAGGAATACGCCCAAGCGGGAGGATTGGCTTGATTGGGGTGGAGGATATCCGGTTCGAACCAGTCGAGGGCGACACCGGAGAGGAAGGAAATAGCGTAGTTGACTTTGGCGGTGTCCGCGGCGAATGCGTTGGGCCTGTCATTGAAGTTCAACTGTAGGGAGACGATGAACACTTTGAGTCTCCACGGATCCGCTCCGTCGAAGGTGTCCGGTGCCTTGACTTTGGTACGGACTATCTGCTGAGGTGGGTTGTTGGCTTGGCGGGTAAGACCGCGGAGGAGGTTCATGAATTCCATCATGAGGTGGTTCTCGTCATTGGGATCGGGATTGGGAGGATTAGGAGGGTTACCGCCTGGTCCGCCGGGACCGCCGGGACCTCCAGGGCCACCTGGATTTGGTGGGCCAGCTGGTGGACCGGGGCGCCGCGGATTGCGCGGATTGCGATTGCGATTGCTTGGGGACTCTGCTTCACCGTCGCTGCTACTGGGATCCCCATTGTCACCTTCTTCCTCGACTGGGAAGAGAGGCTGTGTGTGCGGGGTTTCCAGGATAATGCTTCGATAACCACCCCATCCGTTCCTACTAGCGGAATCCACGGAGAACAGATTTGGAGTGGTGTTGACATCGGATTGGCGGGCGGTGAAGCCACTGTGAGTGTAGGTTTCCCTACGTGAGCGTTGTGCAGAGGCTGAATCCTCGCCGAAGAGGGTGTGATCCTCTTTCAATGCTGAGTCAGGAATGTCACGCATGGAGAGGCGGGTTACGGGCGGAGCCGTGGAGGAGGATTGGGTTTGTGATGGATCGAGGGTAGTGTTAGACATTTCTAAAAATTTCGACTCAAGGGTTTGAGTTCGAATATACTGTTAGGATCGTGCCAATAGGATGAAGAGAGAGGTATGCACGCCGTGGAGTCTGCGGAGTGCGTGGGGCTTGGCGAAGCTATTAGCAACGTCACCCTTGGGTCGAAGCCCAAAGAAGGATTACGGACGGAGTCCGCGGGATTATGATCTCTAGGATCACAGGTTAAGTCCAACGGCTATCAGAGTCCGTGGACGTAGAGAGGTGGATTATGGCTTGAAGGCCGAAGAGTGAGGACGAGAGTTATTGGGCTAAACCAAGTTGATATTCGAACTGAGGTATGTACTACTAAATATACAGCTTATATACTAAGATGGAGTCCGATGGGTCGGGGTCTGGAATAGTGTAGGTATGGCTAGAGTGACGTGATCTGGAATGTTCTGTATCTAGAGGAGTCGAGTATTCCGTGGACTCCGATATAACACCTACTCGCTACCGTGATGGGATCTAGGTGTGATAAATGAAATATGTGAAATAAGTAGATGAAATAGAGATATGAAATGAGATAGAAACCGGGATTCGGAATCCGACGGATTCCGATGATTGACTTGGAGCCGGTGGAGTGGATGATGGACGTGGTCCGTGGAGTCTGCGGCATGATCGTTACAGCGCGCAACTTAAATCACACAATAGATATCTGATATGGGTTGTATTCTCTCTCGAAGTTACTAGCTACTCTAAGTGCTAGAGCGCGTGGCTGAAAAGCTTTGCACTGTTACACCGTGGGCTCAAAACTTCTACTCTACATCTACACTACAGTATTTATACAATTCTACATCATACACGTCGATACAACTTAATACAGTACGGTTAGAACCTCGGAACATTATTCCTCGCAATGTGCGCGCATTGTTATAGCATGCCCAGGGCTGGACACTTGGTTGTAGGCCTGTCTCGAGACCAGATTCTGTTTCCTCATGGTTGATACTCCACTCGCACTGCATTCCATATGTTGGCATGTCACTCGTCATTTCCTCGGAGTATACCTGGACTGACAACCAATCATATAGGCTGTATCCTATTCTAAAGTTGAGTTTCTAGGTTTCTCTGGTTGGTGGGGGATACCCGTGGTAAGCCTAGGCACTGCGCTCTTTGGCCAAACTGGGTTCTCTCGGAGTTATCTATACTCAGGTATTATTTGGGACACACGCGTGCGTGCTGTGCGATCGGGGCCCTGTGCGTCATCGATCACTGTGTCACGTAGTTCTTCTTGAGATCAGGCATGTCGTTTATTATGGCTGCAGAGCATGTATGCAATCTGTTGGTAGTGCATTCAGTATCGAGTGCTGAGCTCTTGTACTTAGTGTGACCTCAATGAAGTATCATACTAAGTTAGAGCATGCACTCTACCAATAGTCACTTCAGACTTGCGCGCGCATGCATGCGTTGTTATACCGCGTGCGGTGTTGATATCACTGCGCTCTATGTCTACTTTCATACACGCGTGCAGCGCGCATGGCAGGTCAATCCTTCTCATATCATGTCTGTCTCTCATCAATTCATTGGAGCACGTATCTGATCTGCCTCTAGTGTATTCAATATCAAGTGGTGAGCTCTCATACCTAGTGTGACCTCGACTAGCATCATTTTAAGTGAGAGCATGCACTCTACCAATTGTCACCCAAGGCCGTACTGCGCGTGACTCAGTATCGTGCTCCATACGTATATTACTGCACTCTGTGTGTTGGACACTGCGCTCTAAGCATATAGCACTGCGCTCTATCTGTATCTTTCATTATCTCAGTACCCAGCCATTATGCAATGCATGTATTGATACATTTCGCAAAATTACATGTGTAGACACGTTGCGAGCGTGTCACCGGGTTGCACCCGAGTCAAGTAGACTCTCAGTTGTGTCTGGTTATGATACTGAGTACCGGCTCAATGACTAGTACGTTGTGAGAGAATTGAGAGAAGAGTAAGATTGTAAACTTTAGCTCGAAGCTGAGTATTACAGCTGAGAGCGTGCTACTTATATACTAAATGGTAGTCCTAATAATAGCTATTGACAATGGTGATGGTGAAGATTTATGGAAGTTGATGCGACCATTGCCCATGTGATGCATATAGTGCCAATGTGAAGGTTCTGAAGGGTGAAAAGTAAATAAATCGTAACATTACCCTCTCATTAAGACAGTCGTCCCGACTGTCATTAGGGTTCCCACTTGGGCTCTTCACTGTTTACATTTTCCCAGTATGTTTTGACCAGTTTCTCCCATTTTCGGTGTTCATGGGGTGCTTCTGGGTAGTATGGCAGGTCCTTGATCCATTGTTGGCTTCTGTTGGCTGCTTGGGCTTTGTAGCTGACCATTCCATTGTCATCGTACTTGGCATCCAAAATCATTCTCGGGAACTTTATGACTTCAAACTGATGTTTCCCTATTTCAATGGTGGATGCGTAGGCTATAGTGAGTCGGCCTGCGTGTTTGGCCTTCTTTTCATAGTCTTTGATTGCCTTTCTGGCATGTTCCATGTCCTTTTCTCGTACCCAGCTGTTGTGTTCCCGTGTCCATCCCTTCCATTTGATGTAGTAGTCGGTGACGACTACTGGGAGTTCCCCTCTTTTTCCTCTGACTTTCCTGGTACGATGGTCCAGGACCTCTTCAACTTCGTATTCCTCCTCGTGTTCAATTAAGTCAGGTGGAGGTGGTGGCGGTTGTTCCTGGTTGGGGAACGTGGGTGGGTGTATGGGGAAAGGAGTTTCTCATTGAAGGTGGGGTGAATTTTCCAATGGGGTGGGAGTTTCAATTTATAGGTGGAGGCCCCGTATTTGTTAAGAATAAGGAAGGGGCCCACTCACTTGTCATTGAGCTTCTTTTTTGGGCGGGGGAGGCTCAGATGGGAACTGTCGAGCCATACTCGGTCTCCGACTTTATAATTGATTGCGGGTCGTTTTCTCTTGTCATACTGTGTTTTCATCTTGTCTGCCGCTTCTTCGAGTGAGGCCTTTGCCTCGCTATGGATGCTTTTCATTTTGTCAGAGAAGGATTCGGTGGTGGGGTTGGTAAAGGGATTGGCCCAATGAGAGTCAGGGACGATTCTGGGGTTTCGCCCATAGTTGACCATAAACGGGCTTTTACCGGTGGCGGAATGGACGTGGTTATTATGGATGAAGGCGCGAATCGCTAACCATTCGCTCCAGTTGTTCTGTAGGTGATTGACAAATATTCGGAGGTATTTTTCAATTTCTTGGTTGGCCCTCTCTGTTTGTCCGTCGGTTTGTGGGTGGAATGCTGTGGATGCATTCGGGGTTATGTCAAGTAATTTATAGAGGTCCTTCATGAAGTTTGAGACAAATTAGGGACCTCGGTCGGAGATTACTACACTGGGCATTCTGTATCGGGTGTATATGTGGTCTCGTAGTATCTTTGCGTACCCTTCTGATGTCAGTTCCACGTAGCAGGCTACTGGGACCATTTCTTTTGAGAAACGGTCAATGATCATCAGGATGGCATCGAATCCATTTGACTCGGGGAGGCCGGTTATCATGTCTACCAAGATGTGAGTCCAGGGCTCGGAAGGGATTTCATTGGGGTGGAGGGGGGCTGCCTTTGCTTGCGTGCTTGTCTTGGTTCACTGGCATGTTTCACACACTTTAATGTACGCTTCAATGTCTTTATGGAGTTTTGGCCACCAGAACTCTCATTGGATGAGTTCTTTGGTTTTGGCAATCCCTGGATGGCCGGCAGTGATATGGTCATGGGAGCGGGATATGATTTCCCCGCGAAGCGTGTGGTCCCTTGGGACGTATATCCGTCCGTCATAATAGAGGAGTCCGTTTGCCTCGGTTACTCCTCTTTCATGATTGAGGGACCCTGCGATGCCCTGGTCCCACTTCCCGTGATCCCTGGTGGCATCCTTGACCTTGGCGTGGATCTCTTCATCCATGGGCACGATCATTGCCCAGAAATGTTCGGGTTTTAGGATGATTATGTCTTCGTTGTCCTGCTTGCCTTGGCTGTGGTCATCCCGTCGACTCAGTAAGTCGGCTTTCCTATTGGTGGTGCCGGCTTTGTGGAAGAGGGTGAAATGGTACTCTGCGAGCTCCGTTACCCATCGGGCTTGTCGGCGGTTGAGTTTCTGGGGCTTCCTGAAGTATTGTAGGTTTTGGTGATCTGTCCAGATCTCGAACGTGTTGGCGGCTCCCATGAGATAATGACGCCATTCCGCAAGGGCGAGCATGATGGCCAGTAGTTCCTTATCATAGATTTTGTAGTTCCTTTCCGTGACTGTAAGGGCCTTCAATAGGAACACAACTGGCCTCCACTTCCCGTCTTGTTGTTGGCTGAGGACAGTGCCTATTGCCCCTTTGCTTGAGTCAGCTTCCACCCTGAACTTCTCTGTTTCTGTCGGCATTGCCAGGATTACATCTTCGGCCATCTGTTTCTTCAACTGCTGAAATGCCTGATTCTGGGCGGCACCCCATGTCCAGGGTGCGTTTCCAGTAAGTTGAGTCATAGGGCGGACAATCTTTGAATAATTCTTGATGAAACATCGGTAAAAGTTGGTGAAGCCCAGAAATGACTGTAGCTCCTTCTTTTTTGTTGGTGTCGGCCATTCAGTGATCCCTTTGACCTTTATCGGATCCATCTTGATTGCCCCTTCGCTGATGATTACTCCAAGATACTCGGTCTCTAGCGTCTCAAACTTGCATTTCTTGGCTTTCAGCAATAGCTTGTGCTCCCTCAGTCTTCGGAGCACCCGCCTTACAATCGCTCAGTGTTCCTGGAGATCCTTGGTGAAGATGAGGATGTCATCAAGATAGATGGTGACCTTTCCTTCCGCAATTAAGTCTTTAAAGATATTGTTCATCATCCACTGAAAGGTGGCTGGCGAGTTCGTGAGGCCAAAAAACACTACCATTGGTTCGAAGAGGCCTCGGTTGGTCCGAAACGCAGCCTTCTGCTCGTCTCCCTGTTTGATCCGTATGTTATTGTACCCCCATCTGACATCCAGTTTGGTGAAGTACTTTGCTCCCTTGAGCTTGTCCATTAACTCCGAGATGAGCGGGAGCAGGTATCTGTTCTTGATGGTCATCTCATTGAGTTTCCTGTAGTCCTGTACTGGGTGTAACGATCCATCCTTCTTTTTGACGAAGAAGAATGGTGAAGCAAAGGGTGATTTGGAGGTACGGATTCGCCCTGTGGCCAAGTTCTCATCCAGGAACTTGTCGAGTTCCTCCTGCTCGTGACAATTGAGGGGGTAGACCTTACAGTCTAAGGTCGACTGTGCATTGGGGGTCAGTTCGATTGTGTGGTCCCAGGGTTTTCATTCCGGAAGTTCATCAAAGTTCTCTTTTGAGAAGAGGTCATGGAATTCTCGGTAGGTCAGCGGTATCATTTCCTCAAATGTCCTTTTTGCCTTTCCGGCGTTTGCCTGGGTGGCTAGGTCGTTTGCATGGTGTACTGCTCTGATTTCTAGAGCTTGTTGTATGTCGACTGCTAGAATGGTTTCTCCCTCCTCTAACTCTTCGTCCCATCGGTCTTCCGGGTCAGCATCAGGTAGGGGGAAGGGATTTTTGCAGCATTGACAGCAGGTGAATGTGATCTTCCCGGTCTTCCAATTGATAGCCGGGTTGTGTCGCTTTAGCCAGTCATGGCCCAGGAAGATGTCCTTTTTTCCTAGGTCCGTGACCGCGAGGTCAATTCGTTCGCTATGACCACCAATCGTCATTCTTAATTCTACGAACTCAGTGACGTCCCCAGCGTTATTTCGGGAGCTGTCAGCATTGTAGACGGGGATGGGTACCATGGCTTTCATGGTTGGGAGTTGATGTTTTTCTATGTAAGCTCGATTTATGGAGCTTCCGGTGCAGCCACTGTCGATGAGCCCCTTGGTTTCTAAGGTTCGTCTGTTGGTGAGGGTTTCAATGAGGATCGGGAGGATGAAGTCCCGTGATGAGGCTCTCTCTGTTCAGCGAATATAGCGAATGGGTTCTCGTAGTTCATAAAGTCATTCTCTAGCAGTCTCTCCCCCTGCCTTGAGCTTGTTGATCAGGTCGGCTATGATCTTGCCAACCCTGTCTTGATGAACCCAGAGTGAAAGAGCGGCTTGTGCTTCCGACTCGGTACGCGCTTCCCTGATTGCCCGGAGGGTCCAGTCGACCTCGAAGGGTCTGTACCAGGTGTACCCCCGGGGAGGGATGCGTACCTGGTCTTTAGCGGGGGTGGGGGGGTTTCGTCTCTCTCTCTCTTCTTCCTGCCGCTGCTTCTCTTTCCACATTTGATATGATGTGTCATCGTCCTCGTCGGGTACCTCAACAAGGGTGGTGGGTGGCTTCTGGGGCATGCAGGCCCCCGTTCGGCCCTTCTCGTGGGCGCTTGCGATTTCCAGTGCCGGGTGACAATCTTTGGGGGGCCCTTCCCTACGATCCTGGTCATCGGGTCTTGCTGCCTTGAGTCTTCACCGCTCTTCTTCCTGGTTTTCATTGTCGTCCGTCCTTTTGTCAGGTCCCTCCTCTGACAAGACAGCTTCCCTAAGGGTTGTTCCCTTTGCATCCGGCGATTGAATGTCGTTCAGTCTCAACGCAGTTGGATGCGTTCCCGCGCCTTGAAGGGACACGCCGGGGATCATTGGTGCTCTCGAATGGTCAGAGGAGCCTAAGGGGGGGAGTTCAGTCCAGGGGGGTGAGGGAGTAGGGAGTTCATAGTCTGTTTTTATATCTTTTTCTGGCTCTGCAAGCGGAGCATAACGGTTGTGCGATTCTTTTGGTGCGGTCATTCTGGAAGGTGTCGAGGCAGGTATATTCAAATGCGTGGGTAAACATGTGGTAAATACAGAAGTACAATAAGTCCGACCAGTCGGAAGCAAGCGTGCACCATGGTTCTTAATGAGTCCGGCCGAACAAGTGGAATCGCTCACTTGTCGGCCCCATCTTTTACTTCCTCTATCTTCATGGTCGAGGGTGTCTTCTCCTCGACTTGTTTCTCCTCTTTCTCGGCAGTGGCAAGTAGTGCTCGCAGCTCCTGCGAGTTCCACTTTTTTCTTTCCTTCCTCGGCTCCTTGCAGTCCCTTGATAGGTGTCCCTTCTGGTTGCAATTGAAGCATCTCCCTTCTGCTCGCATCCGATCTATGTCCATAGGTTTCCCCATGCCTCCATAAGTTGTTCCGGTGGCGGTCTTCTTGTCCCCTGACCCACTTGTCGCGCCAGCAGGTTTTTGTCCACTGCTGGCATTGTTGTTTGGGCGATTGTCGGGGCGTCGTCCTCCATAGTTAGTCCGGTTGTAGGCCTGGGACTTCGACCATTGCTCGTGCATTGTGATGACTCAGGCCTTCCACTCTCTATAGTCGCGGGGGATGTTCATTCCTATATCGGTGATGAACCTGATGTAGTCTTCGGGTACCCCTTGTCGGAGTGCCCTGACCATTGCCCTCCTGTCTCCACTGTCTTGGATTCTATCTGCTAACTGGGCTTCTGCTTCCAACTTCTGGAAGTATACTATGGCCGATCCGTTTCCCATTCAAAGGGTCCATCATCTTCCTTTCGTGCTGTTCTTTTGCTGTGTCATCCATGAACTGATCCTGGACAATGCGCAAGAAGTTCTGCCAGTTTGGGTAGCGGAATCTTTCGTGTCACTCGCTATAGTATTCCATTTGTTTGGTTGTCCACCATTTTGCTGCTCCTCCTTCGAAATAGGAGGCTGCGAATGGGACTTTCAGGGTAGGGTTGAAGTAGGAGTCATGTACCTCGAAGTATGCGACACAGTCCCCAAAGAATCGGACTATGTCATCATGGCCTCCGGAGAAGGAGAGGGGGGTTCGTAGCAGGACTGGTTTTACAGAGGGGAATGGGTCACTATTGCTGGCATAGCCGGTGGGCCAGTCAGGGGGTTCCGGTGGTGGATATTTAGGGCGGCCTCGGGGGACCGAGTAGAGGTCTCGTCGGTGTCCGACCGAGGGGGGTCCCGTTGGGTAGCCCGGCCTTCCTCTTTCAGGGGGTGCTGGTGGTGCTGCTGGAGGGTTGGCCGGTGGGTTGGCCGGAGCTTTTCCCTTTCCTTCATTGGTTGGTTCGAGATCCCAATATCTGGCCGCTTCAATCATTTTGTTTTGGAGTTGCTTGTATTCCTTCCTCATTTGATCCTGTTGGTTCATCGTGGTGGCCCTGCTCGTCTGGGCTATTTCCTCTTGCATTGGGTCGAGCCCTTCATTCCACTTCCCCTTCTTGCTGGTCCCTTCTTCTGCCCCGGCAAAGAGGCATCCTTGGGTTGGCCAGGGGTAATATCCCTCGGTTCTAGTTTGCAGGGGGGGAATCAGGTAGTGGAGTCGGGTAGAATGGGCTCCTCGAAGTGAACCCTCCTCCTTGCCATGCTTCGATCAATGGTCCCTTCTCGGGCCCACTCATTGTAGTTGAGGTTGTCATGGGAGTCGATCCAGCTCCCCTCAATTTGTCCCAGTAGGTCGAGAAGCCTACTGTGCTCATTGACCGTTCTCTCTCATAGAGTTCCTCGGGGTAGTATTCGGCCTGGTCGGGGGCCATATACCCTCTCCCAGTGTCTCTCCCCGGCAGATAGTGGGCGGGCGAAGAGGCTTCTATATTGATTGATGGTTCCATAGTCGACTCCTCCCCTTCGGAGGTAGTCTCCTCTTCTGAGGTTCCAAGCAATGCTTCGTCTGCCGAGTAATAGTCTTTGTTCATCGGAGAGGTTTGGCCAGATTCTGTCCTCCCCCTCAAGGGTGAACGGGTTCTCTCCAAGCTCGAGCGCACCGAGCTGGGCCTCCACGCGGTAGTGGAATGGGTTCTCGTGTCTGCTGAGGTCTTGTAGCCTCTGATTGTAGTCGATGTCATCCTCTCCAGGTTGTTGTTCTGGTCGGGGTCTCCCGATCCAGCCAACCAGTAATCTCCTGTTTTGGAGCTCACGAGCTCACTCAATATTTCTCAGATCTCCATCCTCTCTCGTCCAGAGGATTCCACTATGTCCCTCCACCTCGACTTGTTGCTGGGTGGAACTCAGAAGGGATTGTTGGTTTGGAGTTCTTGTCGTCTCCCTACGTGGTGATGTGCTCGGTAACGGTGAGTGGCAAAAGGACTAGTGAGTTGCAACGAACTACAACCAACACTAAACCTCTCAAAACTCTACACTTATCACCAATGTATTGAATTCGGGCATTTTGAGTATGATAGAAGCACTCTACAAACTTCAATAATCCAGTAGACTTGTTCAAAAAGACTGCTATTTGAAAGGTGACTTGATTCGAGCTGCTATGCTCGCTGGGACTATGACTGCTTCGGACTAGTGGCTCTCTTGGCCCTGTAACTGCTCCTTACAAGCAATGAACACTTGACTAGTCGCACTCTTGGCAAACTAGTGGCACTCTTGGCCTAAGAATACTACTATGACTGCTGAGAACTTGCTTGAACTAACTCCGAAACACTCCTGGTCTTTGCTTGACACAACAGTAGATTCAAAAGGGGCTTCAATTCACTTCGATACTAAGATGAGTCCACGACTAGTTGTCGCTTCGTCGAGGTTTAAGCACAAAATCCTTTAATTGGGGCACTAGAATACTGACTAGTATGTCACAATCGCGGGGAAGGCTTGCCTGCCACACGTGTACTTGTCTGTCTACTTATATATTACAGCCATAAGGCACAATCAGGGTCTAATTAAGCTGAATAGGGAGTATTATTGGTAAGATTTGCGGGGCTAGTCATGAGAAATGGTGAAAGAGCACGCAATAGCCGGTCTAGAGCCAGTTGCATGCTTACTAGTGGGACCTAGGAGCTCCGACGGGAGCCCTATCCCGCGTCTCAAATCTGCTATTTGCCTGTGGTTGTCAAGGCTGAATGACTAGCCTGACGGGCGTGCCTGCAACAATAGTCGATCATGATCAAAACCGCTGCCTGGCTATACTAGTGCCGATCATATGAGATCTGTATCACACTAGTCGAATCTCCAGCAAAGTTGATCCATTACTGATGCTTTTCCTAAGTCCTATTCCTAAGTCCTATTCGAGATTCTGTATAGCTAGTTTATCCTGACTTAGGCATTTCTGCCAAGACCGGTACGCTAGTGATTGAACTCCTTGCTAAGTGTGTCCTCTGCCTCTGGTTTGGTTTGTTAGTCGCGTCCTTGGTCCACTCGTGGCTTTATTTGCTTAGCTCATTAGGTGGGAGGATACTAGTGTGACCGGCTGGTAGAGCTTGGCCCGCAAGGGTGCCGTCTCTAAGTCCTGGTTTTACTAGTCACATACTAATCTGACTATCAGCTCAAAGCCTCCACTATAGTCCTCTAAAGCCTCACTAGTGTCAGATAGATCCACGATAGTATTGTTGTAAAATCGCAAAATCTAGGTGTGAACGTGTAGACGGCGTATCAGCGGGTGTGAAGGACCGGCCTCAGGGTCACTACTGGAGGAAAGAATGCTGGCCTCTGTGGGGCCAGAGGTTGTTGTTGTGGTGCTGGGGGAGAGTTGTCCTCTTGGACTAGGGTTCGCAACCTGTAGACTCCTTCTCTCAGTCGCTGGTAGAGTCCTGCTCTCTCGGAGAACGGGTTCCACCTCTGGCTCGGTTCCTGGGTCATAATAGTCGGTGATGTCCTCCTCTCCAGTGAGGGAGGGAGTCCTAGTTCAGGTATGAATGGAGTGCCAAGTTCTGGAAGGTCCAGCGACAGGGCTTCCGGACTCAGTGGATTGGTTGGGTCATCTGGGAAGTCACCGGGGGTTGAAGTTTGGTGGGAGGTCATCAATCCTAGCATCCCCTGCAATCTCTGTCTCGGGGTGGGACAACGGCGGGGGGAATTCAATGGGTACATTGAAGGGTGGGTTATAATGGTAAGGTGGTTGGCAGGGGTAGCAAATTGGCTGCCTTCTTCGTGAGCAGGCATTAGAACACCATGCTCTGAGTTGGGCACCAAAGAATACAAGCACGACGATGACTGTTGCAAGAATTAGGGTGGCTGTTACTAGCGCGACAACTAGGACTTTAAGTTCAAGTGTCGAGATGTCGGGGGTGATGTTCATGGGTTCCAATGGTGGCTAGCACTTCAAGGGAATGTAGAGAAGCTTCGAGCTAATTGTTAGGGCTGGCCTCAGGTAAACCAAACTAGAGTAAACTGCCTGACTATGCCGGGTTGCACCCGAGTCAAGTAGAGTCTCAGTTGTGTCTGGTTATGATACTGAGTACCGGCTCAATGACTAGTACGTTGCAAGAGAATCGAGAGAAGAGTAAGATTGTAAACTTTAGCTCGAAGCTGAGTATTACAGCTGAGAGCATGTTACTTATATACTAAATGGTAGTCCTAATAATAGCTATTGACAATGGTGATGGTGAAGATTTATGGAAGTTGATGTGACTGTTGCCCATGTGATGCATATAGTGCCAATGTGAAGGTTCTGAAGGGTGAAAAGTAAATAAATCGTAACAGGACTAATAAATGAATGGAGTACTATAGCAACTGACTAGAAAGGTTCCACTACCCAAACTGGTGGGACTTCATGCGCATTGTCCAAGATCAATTCATGGATGCCACAGCTAAGGAAATCCATGAGAAGAAGATGGTGGACCTCAGAATGGGGAATGGGTTGGCCATAAAATACTTGCAGAAGTTGGAAGAAGAAGCCCAATTAGCCGATAGGATCCACGACAGCAGAGATAGGAGAGCAATGGTCAGGGCACTCCGACAAGGGGTACCTGAGGACTATATCAGGTTCATAACAGATGTGGGAATGAATATCCCCATCGAGTATGAGGAGTGGAAGGCTTGCATCATCACCATGCATGAAGAACGGTCAAAGTCTCAGGCTTACAACCAAACCAACTATGGGGCCGACACCCTGATAATCACCCAAACAACAACACCAGCAGCAGGCAGAAGACTGCTGGTGCGACAAGTGGGTCAGGGGATAAAAAGACCGCCACCAGAACAACCTATGGAGGAACAGGGAAACCCATGGACATAGACTGGATGTGAGCAAAAGGAAGGTGCTTCAATTGTAACCAGAAGGGGCACCTGTCAAGGGACTGCAAGGAGCTGAGGAAGGAAAGAAAGAAGTGGAACTCGCAGGAGCTGCGAGCATTACTCGCCACTGCTGAGAAAGAGGAGAAACAAGTCGAGGAGAAGACACCCTTGACCTCAAAAGTAGAGGAGGTAAAAGACGAGGCCAACAAGTGAGTGATTCCACTTGTTCGGCCGGACTTATTATAACCCATGGTGTGCACTCGCTTCTGACTGGTCGGACTTATTGTACTTCTGTAGTTACTCTGTGTTTACATACACATTCAAATATACCTGACTTGACACCTTCAAGAACGACCACACCAAAAGAATCACACAACCGCTATGCTCTGCTTGCGGAGCTAGAAAAAGATATAAAAACAACCTCCGAACACCCCATTTCCCTACCTCCCTGGACTGACCTCCTCCCCCTAGGCTCCTCTGACCATTCGAGAGCACCAACGATCCCTGGTGTGTCCCCTCAAGGCACGAGAACGCACCTAACTGCGTCAGGACTGAACAATGTTTAATCACCAGATGCAAAGGGAACAACCCTCAGGGAAGCCGTCTTGTCAGAGGAGGTACTCGACAAAAGGACGGACAACAATGAAAACCAGGAAGAAGAGTGGCGAAGACTCAAGACAGCAAGACCTGATGACCGGGACTGTAGAGAACAGCCCCCCAAGGATCGTCACCCGGCGTCAGAAATCGCAAGCACCCACAAGAAGGGCCAAATGGGGGCCTGCACACCCCAACAGCCGCACACCACCCTTGTCAAAGTACCTGATGAGGACGAGGACATGGCCTATTGAATGTGGAAGGAGAGGCAGAGACAGGAAGGGGAGAGAGAGAGGTGGGACCCCCCCATTACCCCCACTAAAGACCAGGTACGCATCCCTCCCCCGGGGCACACCTGGTTTAGACCCTTCGAGGTCGACTGGACCCTCCAGGCCATCCGGGAAGCGCATACCAAGTCCAAAGCCTGAGCTGCCCTCTCACTTTGGGTTCACCGGGACAGAGTTGGTGAGATCATAGCTGACTTGATCGATGAACTCAAGGTAGGAGGAGAGGTCGCAAGAGAACGACTCTATGAACTATGAGAACCCATTCGCTATATCCACCAAACAGAGGGAGCCTCATCGTGAGATTTAATTCTCCCGATCATTATTGAAACTCTTGTCGACAGATGAACCCTGGAAGCCAAAGGACTCGTCGACAGCAGCTGTACTGGAAGCTCAATCAACCGAGCTTATGTAGAAAAGCATCAGCTCTCAACCACGAAGGCCACAGTACCCACCCCCATCTACAGTGCGGACGGCTCCCAGAATAAAGCCGGGGACATCACTGAGTTTGTAGAGTTAAGAATGACAATCAGTGGCCATAGTGAACAAATCGACCTCACCGTCACAGACCTAGGGAAGAAGGACATTTTCCTTGGCCATGACTGGCTCAAGCGACATAACCCAGTAATTAACTGGAAGATGGGAAAGATTACGTTTGCCCGCTGTCAATGCCACAAAAACCCCTTCCCTCTGCCCGATGCCAACCCCGAAGACAGGTGGGATGAAGAACTAGAGGATGGAGAAACCATCCTAGCAGTTGACATTGAACAAGCCCTTAAAGTCCAGGCTCTACATCACGCCAATGAATTCGCTGCGCAAGCAAACACCAGAAAAGAAAAGAAGTCGTTTGAGGAAATGGTACCCCCTCAATCACCATGAGCAAGAGGAGCTTGACAAGTTCCTAGACGAAAACCTCACCTCAGGGTGAATCAGGCAATCAAAGTCACCCTTTGCCTCTCCCTTCCTTTTTGTTAAAAAGAAGGATGGCTCCTTACGTCCTGTCCAGGACTACCGAAAACTCAACGAGATGATGATAAAAAACAGACACCCACTCCCACTAATCTCGGAGCTGATGGATAAGCTCAAGGGTGCTAAATACTTCACCAAACTAGATGTCCAATGGGGGTATAATAACATACAAATCAAACAGGGAGACAAACAGAAGGCAGCTTTCTGGACAAACCAAGGGCTCTTTGAACCAACGGTTATGTTCTTCAGGCTTACCAATTCACCAGCCACCTTCCAATGGATGATGAATGACATCTTCAAGGACTTGATTGCCGAAGGGAAAGTCATGATCTACCTCAACGACATCCTGATCTTTACAAAAGATCTCCAAGAACATAGGGCAATTGTCAGGAGGGTACTTCAAAGGCTAAGGGAACATAAACTATTCCTAAAAGCCGAGAAGTGTAAGAAGTGTGAATTTGAAATGCTAGAAACAGAGTACCTTGGCATAATAATCAGCGAAGGAGCAATCAAGATGGACCCGGTAAAGGTCAAAGGGATAACCAAGTGGCCAACACCAACAAAGAAAAAGGAACTACAATCCTTCCTCAGCTTCACTAACTTCTACCGATGCTTCATAAAAAACTATTCAAAAATTGTGTGCCCCATGACCCAACTCACAGGGAATGCACCCTGGACCTGGGGCACAGCCCAAAATCAGGCATTCCAACAGCTAAAGAAGCAAATGGCCAAAGATGTCATACTAGCAATGCCAACAGAAACAGAGAAGTTCCAAGTAGAAGCAGACTCGAGTGAGGGGGCAGTAGGTGCAGTCCTCAGCCAACAATAGGAAGGAAAATGGAGACCAGTCACATTCCTATTGAAGGCCCTCACAGCCACAGAATGAAACTATGAAATCTATGACAAGGAATTATTGGCAATCATGCTTGCCCTCACAGAATGGCACCACTACCTTATGGGAGCAGCCGAGACATTCAAAATCTGGACAGATCACCAGAACTTGCAATACTTCTGAAAACCCCAAAAGCTCAACCACCAACAAGCACGCTGGGTAATGGAGCTTGCTGAATACCACTTCACCCTTGCACATAAAGCTGGTACTGCAAACAAGAAAGCCGACCTATTGAGTTGATGAGACAATCACAGCCAGGGCAAACAGGACAATGAAAACATAATCGTCCTAAAGCCCAAACATTTCCGGGCAATGATCATGCCCATCAACGAGGAGGTCCATACCAGGGTCAGAGATGCAACAAGAGACCATGGGAAGTGGGACCAAGGCATCGCAGGATCCCTCAATCATGAGAGGGGGATAACCAAGAAAGATGGCCTCCTCTATTATGACAGCCAGATCTACATCCCTAAGGACCATGCACTTTGCGGGGAAATCATAGCCTGCTCTCATGATCACATTACCGCTGGACATCCTGGCATTGCCAAAATGAAGGAGCTCATCTTATGAGAGTTCTGGTGGCTAAAACTTCACAAGGACATTGAAGCTTATGTCAAAGCATGTGAAACCTGCCAGCGGACTAAAACGAGCACACAACCAAAGTCGGCCCCCCTACATCCCAACGAGATCCCCTCTGAACCCTGGATGCATATCTCGGTAGACATGATAACCGGCCTCCCAGACTCGAACAGATTCAATGCAATCCTAATGATCATCGACCATTTCTTGAAAGAGATGATCCCTATCGCTTGCAACATAGAGTTGACATCGGAAGGATACACAAAGATACTACGTGATCATGTATATGCCTGATATGGCATGCCTAAAGTAGTAATCTCAGACTGAGGTCCCCAATTTGTTTCAACCTTCATGAAGGACCTCTACAAACTACTGGACATAACCCCGAATGTGTCCACCACATTCCACCCTCAAACTGATGGACAAACGGAAAGGGCAAACCAGGAAATCGAAAAATACCTCTGCATATTTGTCAATCACTTACAGAACGACTGGAGTGAATGGCTTGCGATTGGTGCCTTTGTCCACAACAACTGAATTCACTCCGCTACTGGAAAAAGCCCGTTCATGGTTAACTATGGCCAAAACCCCAGAATCATCCCAGATTCCCACCATCCAAACCCTTTCACAAACCTCATCGCCCAATCTTTCTCTGACAAGATGAAAGGAATTCACGACAAGGCAAAAGCCTCTCTCACTGAAGCCGCAGACAAGATGAAAGCTCAGTATGACAAGAGAAAGTGACCAGCTGTGAACTATAAGGTCAGAGATTGAGTTGGCTCAACAGTTCCCATCTCAGCCTACCCCACCCAAAGAAGAAGCTCGACAACAAACGGGTTGAGCCTTTCCTGATTCTCAACAAATACAGCGCTGATGAACCTAGACTTCCGTGGCAATGGCAAACCAAAACTCAAAGAGTAATGATTAATGATGGTGTAGACCAGAGATAAAGGTACTGTGTTGTGCAAGTTGTTCAGGGCACCTCCGTGCGACCTAATCACTTCCTCTAGATGCGAGTTTATACTGCGACTGAGCAGTCCCCATAGTTAAAGCGGATCAAGCCGTACCACCAGAACCAACTAAGATTGCAGGTCACCAAACTCGTACTAGTCAGAAGGCCACCGAAGAAGTTGTGCTTGAAGACAAGCCCGGAGATACAGCACCTAAGATCATTGATCAACCGGATCAGGACTTTACCCCAGATTATGACGACATGCCGGCTTTAGTGGAAATCTCGGAGGACGAAGATAATATGGTCATACCCGTGCAAACCAAGATAGACGACGAAAAAGCAGCCACGATTATAGAAGCCTATGCCCCACGATGCTATGAGAAAGCTAAAACCATGGTTCACGACAACGGAGAAGAGATTATCTCGAAGATCCCCACTTACATGCCATACGACCAATTAAAACCGGTAGTTCCTGGCATTGCGTCAGTGAAAGAATGTGTAGCGCAGCTTATGCCGGAAGATATTCATCCTTTCGCCACTGCAAGACCAGCCAATTATGCACTGCCAGGAGTTCGTAACACAGGCGCAAAACCGGATATATGAAAGTGTGTTAAAGACAATGAACCCGCTTATAGGACGAGAGCACCAATAGAAGGATCAAATGTCACATGAGAAGTGTACAAATGTGCATTGGACTCCACAATCACGTTGTTGCATCAAGAGTTATAATCACTATCACCTGCTATCAGGGAAATGATCAAAGAAGATAACACCAAGTGCAAAGTTCCTAACACCGTGGAACAATTCCAGAAGGAGTTAGCTTTACCGTTCACCGGAGATGGGATGATTGAAATCACGGTGAAAGACGCAGATGGTCCTAAAACCGGCAAAGCAACTACGTTGTTGTACTCAATGCCGGACAGTTTTGCTCAGACCATAGAACAAGCAGACAAAGAACAGGCATGCCCAGATCCACCAGCAGGGTCTTTGATTGTCCCAGATCCATATGAAGCTCGCATCAAGAAGGGAGAAAGAATTGGTCCTTTGAAATGCGCAGCCGACTCTATTTCGTTGCGCTCCATTGTTCCAGTAGTGGACCATCAACTCAAAGTCAAATGCATCATTGATCCCAGATCTCAAGTTATATCCATGTCCGAAGCCGTTTGCCTATGATGGGGGTTAATCTATGACCCTACAGTCGTTTTGGAAATGCAGTCAGCCAATGGCACTATGAATTATTCTTTGGGATTGGCACGCAATGTTGCATTTTTGTTCGGAGATATTACTCTCTACCTGCAAGTTCATGTCATTAAGCAGTCTGTGTATGACATTTTACTCGGGAGACTGTTCAACACCTTGATGCAGAGTATTGTTTGCAATTACTCCGATGAGAATCAGACTATTACCATCCATGATCCAAATACCGGCAAAACCGCGACCATTCCAACTATTCCCCGTGGTCGTCCCCGGATTTTAAACCATGTCCCCTTTTCTTGGGAAAATTGACTAGAAGAACCTGGTGATAATATGGAAGAAATCACCCTCATCATTGAATTAGACAATGGGCTATCCAAAGTTATTGCTTATGCTGCCTCATTCTGAATTTGATCAAGAACGCACCTCAGCGCAATATTTATCCGCTTGCGACCCTAATAAATTTCCCATTCGCCCAACTACATTTATACAATCCCTTTGGTCGTCTCTGTTAGGATCGTGCCAATAGGAAGAAGTGAAAGGAATGCATGCCATGGAATCCGCAGAGTGCGTGGGGCTTGGCAAAGCTATTAGCAATGTCACCCTTGGGTCAAAGCCCAAAGAAGGATTACGGACGGAGTCCGCGGGATTATGATCTCTAGGATCAAAGGTTAAGTCCAACGGCTATCGGAGTCCATGGACATAGAGAGGTGGATTATGGCTTGAAGGCCGAAGAGAGTGAGGACGAGAGTTATTGGGCTAAACCAAGTTGATATTTGAACTGAGGTATGTACTACTAAATGTACAGCTTATATACTAAGACGGAGTCCGACGGGTCGGGGTCTGGAATAGTGTAGGTATGGCTAGAGTGACGTGATCTGGAATGTTCTGTATCTAGAGGAGTCGAGTATTCCGTGGACTCCAATATAACACCTACTCGCTACCGTGACGGGATCTAGGTGTGATAAATGAATTATGTGAAATAAGTAAATGAAATAGGGATATGAAATATGAGATAGAAACCGGGATTCGGAATCTGACAGATTCTGATGATTGACTAGGAGCTGGTGGAGTGGATGATGGACATGGTCCATGGAGTCCATGGCATGATTGTTACAGTATCCCCCCTTTAGCGTTCTTGCCCTCAAGAGCACAGATCCTGATGGCTGGGGGTGCCCCGTGGAATTTGTGAGTGAGGTATCACGTGATTTTCACCTCTTGACTTGTAACCACCACCATCTTGGTGGTAGGAAAAACTAGCTTACTTCTCTCTCCATCGCCAACTACGATGAACAACGAGTACCGACGGTCGAGGACGCCGGAGGCATATGTAGCGCCTGCAACTCCTGAGGAGATGGACATTGATGAACTGTCGGTGTTTTATGCCGGCAGGGATGAGGAAGAGGAGTCATATTGGAGTGCTGTGGAGGCCCACGAAGTATGGGTCGCGGAGAAGATGAAGGCCCAGGAAAGGGCTAAGAAACTTAAACTATGCAGCAAGGCAACCACCTCCTCCAATGCCGACGGCTCCACTTCCTCTGTCCAAAGACACTTTGCCTTGCGGATCCTGCATCGTTTGCAGGACCTCATTGTTGCAGACATGATGCATCGGGCGCCATCAGCCTGACAATGCCCACATTTATCTGCAATAAAAAACTCAGCAACCAATCCACCAAGTCCCGTGTCCAATTACCGGACCCGTGGAACTCTCCATGCCCCACAGCTGTACTCTTTGATTTCTTGGTAGGCCGCTCCGATGGCCCTGCTGAAGAGGCTGGCTGTGGGCACTTGTGGAACAGTGCATAGAACGGCGTGATACACACACCAAACCACACACACACTCACACAACTACTCAATAATACAATCACCCTTGTAAGTGCGTGGGGGGATGAGATTATTTCTACTCTGCAGTTATTAACACTTTAGAACTCGTAAAGCTCCTTGTTATCTTGGTGCAGTACAGTGTTTACTCGTTTTAATTGATCCTAAAGCTAGAATCTTTTACAAGGTATTCTTTGAGGTGCAACCTTCTAGGCGAATGATAATATTCAATTTACACTAGGACATATGTCCTACAACACAACAGAACACGGAACTCCTCACTATGACACCGAGCTCACTCTTTTAAACCACTCAACTAAGTACTGACTTAGTGAGCTTGCTACTCTCTGAGGGGTAGGGTTGTCAAGACTAACTATAATGACAATAACGGACTCTGACTCTTCAACAGTTCTCAGATTCAGAACAGAAACAACTCAGAAACAGAACAGAAGCAGATTCAGAAACAGACTGACAGAACAGAACAGACAGACAGACAGATTTCAGAACTTCTACTTCAATTCATACTCTTTCCAAAACAGACCTCGGCAGTACTCAGATGGAACAGAACAGCGACACTGATTCTTATTCACTTGGAACTTAAGCACACTTGTCAGATCCTGAAGTTATCTCTATTCCTTGAGGTGAGCTCGTTCTGTATATATGACACTCGAAGCTACAAACTTATTCCTTTACTACAGTACTCACTTTCTACATGCGCACCGCAACTCGGGGGTTTGAAACTTGTATACTACACCAGACTTCTAGCTACTTATACTAAAACAATTATTAATTACAAATATCACTGCAGTCTCCAGGTAACTAGACTCCTATGCATACAGCCCACTGCTGCTGCAGTCCTGCTTGGCATCCGACTTGGTGTTGCCATATGTGGTTTAGTTTCCATGTCGAGCTCACTAAGGTTTCACAAGCACTCGCTAATCTCAAGTCCGAGGACATATCTCCTGACCAATGGTGGTCATGCCGCATCTAGCCCTGGCTCTTATTCAATCATTCTTCCAGAAGTAATTCTTACTGGCAACAGTTCCTCGACAGTGTGACAACCACGAAGGCACTCGTCATACAATGGCTTGCACATCAGATTATTGTCTTATCTTATCTCTCGTGTGGTTTCCAGACCGGGCTCCTCAGGTACAGTGCATCACTTTAATTTAGTACATGCTGATCATTTTAAATTGCAATCCTTTTTGTCTTTGTTTAAAGGAGCGAGCTCTCTTGGTAATGGACAACTACCGATGGCCGAACAGGGTTTATGAACTTTCTGTCAAGCTAGCCTGTCAAGTACAAGCTGTAACTAAGTTCTGGTTTGGGTCTGTCACATCGTGTCATTTAGACAGGTAGTATTATTGTTCAGAGGTACTTATTATGTACACTCACTTAGTCCTTAGGCCCGTTTCTCTCCTTGTACTGTAGTACCAGGTATATTCACTAAATTGCAAAATTACATGTATGGAATCTCTGCAGTTGTAACACCACAGTTGGTTCCTCCTCACTATCCTCCACCACCAATCTCATCAACCACTTCCTCTTGTTGGAAGACCCTGCAGCCCCAGTCACTCTCGCCTTTCTCTTATCCTTTCTCTTCTGTTTTAACTCCTTCATCACCTTCTCTTTTTCTGTCCCCATATCCTCTGTGGCTTCCTCATCATCCCCCTTGGCAGCCTGCATAGCAGCAGCTGCGGCTTCCACGGCCTTCTTCGCCAACTCGGTCTGCTCTCACAGCAAACACTGTGTTCACGTGGCCTCGGACTCTATCTCAGCCAACCGTTTCTTTTCAGCCTCTGTGGCCACCACCTTTTTCTTCATTTCTGCTGCCTGCTTCTCTGCAGCAATTCTCCTTTCTTCCGCTATCCTCTGCTCCTCTGCCTCCCTTGCCAACCGTTCTTCCTCTGCCTGCTTCTCTGTGGCCTCCATCTCCTTCTTCAACTTCAATTCTTGCAGTTTTTTTGCCCACTCTTGGGCCTTCCTCTGCACAGCCTCCATGGCTGCTGCGGCTTTGGCAGCCTTCAATTTCTCCGCTGCCCACACTTCATGGGACTCCACAGCGCTCCGATACTCTTCTTCCTCGACATCCTGACACTCGTAGAACTCCGCGAGCTCATCAACCTCAACATCCTCCAGCATCGCAGCTGCCTCGTATGGTTCTGGGGTTTTTGACTGTCAGTATTGCACAGGCATTGTAGTTGGCAATGAGGAGAGAAAAAAGCTAGATAACCTACCACCGAGATGGTGGTGGTAACAAGTCAAGAGGTGAAAATCATGTGATATCACACTCACAAATTCCATGCAGCACCCCCAGCCATCGGGATCTGCGCTCTTGAGGGCAAGAACACTAAAGGGGGGATACTGTAATGATCATGCTGCAGACTCCACAGACCTCATCCATTGTCCACTCCACCGGCTCCAAGTCAATCATCAGAATCCATCAGATTCCGAATCCTGGTTTCTACCTCATATTTCATATCTCTATTTCATTTACTTATTTCACATATTTCATTTATCACACCTAGAACCCGTCACGGTAGCGAGTAGGTGTTATATCGGAGTCCACAGAATACTCGACTCCTCTAGATACAGAACATTCCAGATCACGTCACTCTAGCCATACCTACACTATTCCAGACCCTGACCTGTCAGACTCCATTGATGAACCTTCATTTCCATGGCAACAGCAAACCAAAACTCAAAGAGTAATGATTAATGATGGTGTAGACCGGAGATAAAGGTACTGTGTTGTGCAAGTTGTTCAGGGCACCTCTGTGTGACCTAATCACTTCCTCTAGATGCGAGTTTATACTGCAACTTTTCAGTCAAGCAAGTAGTACTCAAGCAATGGAGTACTAAAAGGTGTTGGCTGTAGGCTGGTGATAATCTCAATGATGAGATTGAACAGAATTGGGTATGACGTGAATACCGCAAATCTGGTGTAACGAGGAGAAACGAATAGATGAGGTCTCTAGACGTAGGTCCTATGAAATAACAGTGAAAATGAAGCTATGTGTGTGGCAGTTGGTTTATAACCAGTGGAGTGTTGATGTACTGGGGGGCAATCCTAATAATGCTGGTCAATGTGGGCAAAAGTGTGAAAATACATTTATATCTGGTGGGGCACAGAGATAACGAGTGTTGATCCTATATGAGGCAAATTATACTGAAGTCAATGTTGAAAGCTGAGTCTACTCGGAGATGTTCCTATCCTATGTCAATGTCAAACCTATGAGTCCTCTCAAGGGACTATCCTATCCTAGCCTATCCTATAACGGTCCTAAATGGTGTTGAGTCCAAAGTGATCCTATGTTGATGATGTTGATTCCTATAAGTCTGCCAGAGACTACCCAAGTGGGCTGCAATAAATGATGTTGAAAATAAAGCCAAATAAAACTCCTATGGTACAAAGATGAAGACAATCCAATCCTATAAAACAAAAGAGGTGGTGTACAATGCGAACACCGGTGTTACACGCTAGATGCGAGGATCAACCACTAATGATGGGGTGCAAGCTAACGTGCGATGTATGACACCAGAGATAATTCTAAAACCAGTCAATGACGGTTTAGAGTGTTTCTCAAGGAGAGCGCAAAGGAGTACAAAGCTCAGATGGTGTAAAACCGGTCTTTGGCTGATAGCGAGCATATGGAGTGCAAACAATTGCTATTGTTCATATACTGCACTATGCGTGGGGTATGGTTCATTTAAAACCAGTGCTAATGACTGTAGCAAGTGTGTAGAGACAAGATTATATCTGTTAGGGCTGGCCTTGAGTAAACTGGACTAAAGTAAACCACTAGGTTATACCGGGTTGCACCTGAGCCTAATGGAGTCTCAATTGCATCTGGTAGGGGTCAAGTGTTGGTTCAACAGTCAGGTTGTTGCAAGTGAATCGAGAGAAGAATGGTATAGATAAACTTTAGCTCAAAGCTGAGTATTACAGCTGAGGGCATGCTACTTATATATGAAAATGATAGTCCTAATAATAGCTATTGGCGATGGTGATGGTGAAGATTTATGGAAGTTGATGCGACTGTTGCAAACGTGATGCATACAGTGCCAATGTGAAGGTTCTGAAGGGTAAAAGGTAAAAAGTAAATAAATTGTAACATTACCCTCTTGTTAAGGCAGTCATCCTGACTGCCATTAGGGTTCCTGTGTGCTTTCGGGGTCAACGTCGTCTTGGCTTACATTTTCCCAGTATGTTTTGACTAGTTTCTCCCATTTTTAGCATCCATGGGTTGCTTCTGGATAGTATGGTAGGTCTTTGACCCAGTGTTGACTTCCATCGCCTGCTTGGGATTTGTAGCTGACTGTTCCATTGTCATCATACTTGTGGTCTAGGATCATGGTTGGGAATTTGGTGACTAGGAATTGATGTTTTCCTATTTTGATGCTGGATGCATAGGCTATCGTGAGTCAGCCTGCGCGTTTGGCCTTCTTTTCGTAGTCTTTGATTGCCTTTCTGGCATGTTCCATGTCCTTTTCTCGTACCCAACTATTGTGTTCCCATGTCCATCCCTTCCATTTGACATAGTAGTCAGTTACAACTACTGGGAGTTCTCCTCTTTTCCCTCTGACTTTTCTGGTATGGTGGTCTAAGACTTCTTCTACTTCGTATTCTTCCTTGTCTTCGATTAGGTCAGGAGGGGGAGGAGGGGGCTGTTCCTGATTAGGGAAGGCAGGCAGTGTATAGGGGGATAGGAGTTTTTCATTGAATGTGGGGTGGATCTTCCAATGTGGCAGGAGTTTCAGCTTGTATGCGGAAGCACCATATTTGTTGAGAATCAGGAAGGGTCCAACCCATTTGTCATTGAGTTTCTTCTTTGGATGGGGTAGGCTAAGATGGGAACTGTTGAGCCAAACCCAATCCCTGACTTTATAGTTCACAGCTGGTCGTTTCCTCTTGTCTTACTGAGCTTTCATCTTGTCTGCGGCTTCAGTGAGAGAGGCTTTCACCTTGTCATGGATTCCTTTCATTTTGTCAGAGAAGGACTGGGCTGTGGGGTTTGTGAAAGGGTTTGGATGGTGGGAGTCTGGGATAATCCTTGGGTTTTGGCTGTAGTTAACCATAAATGGGCTCTTGCTGGTGGCAGAGTGGACGTGGTTGTTGTGGACGAAGGCACCAATCACAAGCCATTTGCTCCAGTTATTCTGTAGGTGATTGACAAATATACGGAGGTATTTTTCGATTTCTTGGTTCACCCTTTCTGTTTGTCTATTGGTCTGTGGGTGGAATGCTGTGGATGCATTTGGGGTTATGTCGAGTAATTTGTAGAGGTCTTTCATGAAGTTGGAGACAAATTGGGGACCTCAATCTGAGATCACTACCTTGGGCATATATGTGGTCTCGCAATATTTTTGCATACCCTTCTGATGTCAACTCTACATTGCAGGCAATAGGGACCATCTCTTTTGAGAAGCGGTCGATGATCATTAGGATGGCGTTGAAGCCATTCGAGTTGGGGAGTCTGGTTATCATGTCTACTGAGATGTGAGTCCAGGGTTCGGAGGGAATCTTGTTGGGGTGTAAGGGGGCAGCCTTGGGCTGAGTGCTTGCCTTGGTGCATTGGCAGGTTTCGCATGCCTTGACATCGGCTTCGATGTCTTTATGAAGTTTTGGCCACCAGAACTCTCATTGGACGAGTTCCTTTGTTTTGGCAATTCCTGGGAGGCCGGCGGTGATATGGTCATGTGAGCAGGCTATGATTTCCCTACAAAGTGTTTGGTCTTTTGGGACATATATTCTGCTGTCGTAATAGAGTAGTCCATCCTTCTCAGTTATCCCTCGTTCATGGTTGAGGGACCCGGCAATGCCTTGGTCCCACTTCCCATGGTCCCTTGTAGCATCCTTGATCTTGGTGTGGACTTCTTCATCTGTGGGCATGATCATGGCCCAGAAATGTTCAGGTTTTAGGACGATGATGTCTTCACTGTCCTGTTTGCCTTGGCTATGATCGTCTCGTTGACTCAGTAGGTCAGCCTTCTTGTTGGCAGTGCCAGCCTTGTGTGAGAGAATGAAATGGTATGCGGCAAGTTCTGTTACCCAGCGTGCTTGCCGACAATTTAGTTTCTGGGGTTTTCGGAAGTATTGGAGGTTCTGATGATCCGTCCAGATTTCAAAGGTTTCGGCTGCCCCCATGAGATAGTGGTGCCATTCAGCGAGGGCAAGCATTATTGTTAGTAATTCCTTGTCATATATCTCATAGTTTCATTCTGTGACAGTGAAGGCCTTTGACAAGAAGGCAACTGGTCTCCATCTTCCCTCCTGTTGCTGGCTGAGGACTGCACCTACTGCTCCCTCACTGGAGTCCGCTTCGACCCAGAACTTCCCTGTTTCGGTTGGCATCGCTAGTATGACATCTTCGGCCATTTGCTTCTTTAACTGGTGGAATGCCTGATTCTGGGCTGTGCCCCATGTCCAGGGTGCGTTTCCTGTGAGTTGGGTCATGGGGCGCACAATCTTCGAATAGTTTTTAATGAAGCGCCGGTAGAAGTTGGTGAAGCCAAGGAAGGATTGTAACTCCTTTTTCTTTGTTGGTGTCAGCCACTCGGTTATCCCTTTGACCTTTACTGGGTCCATTTTGACCGCTCCTTCGCTGATTATCATGCTGAGGTACTCTGTTTCTAGCATCTCACATTCACACTTCTCAGCTTTCAGGAACAGTTTATGTTCCCTTAGCCTTTGAAGCACCCTCCTGACGATTGCCCTATGTTCTTGGAGACCCTTTGTAAAGATGAGGATATCATCGAGGTAGATTGTGACTTTTCCTTCAGCAATCAAATCTTTGAAGATGTCATTCATCATCCATTGAAAGGTGGCTGGTGAGTTTGTAAGTCCGAAGAACATCACTGTTAGCTCAAAGAGCCCTCGGTTTGTTTGGAAAGCTGCTTTTTGCTCGTCTCCCTGTTTGATTTGTATGTTATTATAGCCCCACCAAACGTCTAGTTTGGTGAAGTATTTGGTGCTCTTGAGTTTGTCTATTAATTCCGAGATGAGTGGGAGTGGGTATCTGTTCTTTATTGTCATCTCATTGAGTTTTTGATAGTCCTGAACAGGACGTAAGGAGCCATCCTTCTTTTTAACGAAAAAGAAGGGAGAGGCAAAGGGTGATTTTGATTGCCTGATGCATCCTGAGGCGAGGTTTTCATCTAGGAACTTGTAGAGCTCCTCCTGCTCATGGCAATTGAGGGGATAGACCTTGCAGTCTAGGGTCGACTGTGCATTGGGGGTTAGTTCTATCGCATGGTCCCATGGCTTTTGGTCGGGGAGTTCATCAAAGTTCTCCTTAGAGAAGAGATCCTTGAATTCTCGATATGCAGGGGGTACCATCTCCTCAAATGACTTCTTTTCCTTTCCAGCATTTGCTTGCGCAGCGAATTTGTTGGCATGACGTAGAGCCCTGATTTCAAGGGCTTGTTCGATGTTGACTGCTAGAATGGTTTCTCCTTCCTCTAGCTCTTCATCCCACCTGTCTTTGGGGTCAGTGTCGGGTAAAGAGAAGGGGTTCTTGTGACATTGACAGTGGGCAAATGTAATCTTTCCTGTTTTCCGGTTGATTACTGGGTTGTGTCGCTTGAGCCAGTCATGGCCGAGGAAAAGGTCCTTCTTTCCTAGGTCCATGATGGTGAGGTCGATTCGCTCACTATGGCCGCCAATTGTCATTCTTAACTCTATGAATTCAGTGATGTCTCCAGCCTTATTCCAGGAGCCGTCTGCATTGTAGACAGGGATGGGTACTGTGGCCTTTGTGGTTGAGAGCTGGTGCTTTTCTACATAAGCTTGGTTAATGGAGCTTCCAGTACAACCACTGTTGACAAGTCCTTTGGTTTCCAGGGTCCTTCTGTCAGTGAGAGTTTCAATGACGATCGGGAGAATTAAATCTCATGATGAGGCTCCCTCTGCTCGGCAGATATAGTGGATGGGTTCTTGTAGTTTGTAGAGCTGTTCTCTTGCAACCTCCCTCCTGCCTTGAGTTCATTGATTAGGTTGGCTATGATCTCGCCAACCTTGTCCCGATGAACCCAAAGTGAAAGGGCGGCTCAGGCTTCCAACTCAGTATGCGCTTCCTGGATCGCCCAGAGGGTCCAGTCGACCTCGAAGGGTCTAAACCAGGTGTGCCTTGGGGGAGGGATGCGTACCTGGTCTTTAGCAGGGGTGATAGGGGGGTTTCGTCTCTCTCTCTCCTCTTCTTGTCGCTGCTTCTCCTTCCACATTTGATAGGCTGTGTCATCATCCTCGTCGGGTACTTCCACAAGGGTGGTGTGCAGCTGTTGGGGTGTGCAGGCCCCCATTCGGCCCTTCTTGCAGGTGCTTGCGATTTCTGACACTGGGTGACAATCCTTGGGGGGCCCTTCCCTATGATCCCAGTCATCAGGTCTTGCTGTCTTGAGTCTTCGCTGCTCTTCTTCCTGGTGTTCATTGTCATCTGTCCTTTTGTCAAGTCCCTCCTCTGACAAGACGGCTTCCCTAACAGTTGTTCCCTTTGCATCCAGCGATTGAACATTGTTCGGTCTTGACGCAGTTGGGTGCATTCTTGCACCTTGAGTGGACATGCCGGGGATCATTGGTGCTCTCGAATGGTCAGAGGAGCCTAAGGGGAGGGGGTCGGTCCGGGGGGGTGGGGAAGTGGGGCGTTCAGAAGGTGTTTTTATATCTTCTCCTAGCTCTGCAAGCGGAGCGTAATGGTTGTGCGATTCTTTTGGTGTGGTCATTTTGGAAGGTGTCAAGGTGGGTATATTCGAATGCGTAAGTAAACATGTTGTAACTACAGAAGTACAATAAGTCTGAGCAGTCGGAAGCGAGCATGCACCATGGGTTTTAATAAGTCTGGCTGAACAAGTGGAATTGCTCACTTGTTGGCCTCGTCTTTTACTTCCTCTATCTTTGAGGTCGAGGGCATCTTCTCCTTGACTTGTTTCTCCTCTTTTTCGGCAGTGGCGAGTAGTGCTCCCAGCTCCTGTGAGTTCCACTTCTTCCTTTCCTTCCTCAGCTCCTTGCAGTCTCTCGACAGGTGTCCCTTCTGGTTGCAATTGAAACACCTCCCTTCTGCTCGCATCCGGTCTATGTCCATGGGTTTCCCCGTTGATGAACCTAGACTTCCGTGGCAACGGCAAACCAAAACTCAAAGAGTAATGATTAATGATGGTGTAGACTGGAGATAAAGGTACTGTGTTGTGCGAGTTGTTCGGGGCACCTCCGTGCGACCTAATCACTTCCTCTAGACACGAGTTTATACTGTGACTTTTCAGTCAAGCAAGTAGCACTCAAGCGATCGAGTACTAAAAGGTATTGGCTGTAGGCCGGTGATAATCTCAATGACGAGATTGAACGGTTTTGGGTATGATGTGAATACCGCAAATCTGGTGTAATGAGGAGAAACAAATAGACGAGATCTCTAGACGTAGGTCCTATGAAAATAATGGTGAAAATGAAGCTATGTGTGCGGCAGTTGGTTTATAACCAGTGGAGTGTCGATGTACTGGGTGGCGATTCTAATAATGCCGGTCAATGTGGGCAAAAGTGTGAAAATATGTTTATATCCGGTGGGGCACGGAGATAATGAGTGTTGATCCTATATGAGGCAAAATATACTGAAGTTGATGTCGAAAGCTGAGTCTACTCGGAGACGTTCCTATCCTATGTCAATGTCAAACCTATGAGTCCTCTCAAGGGACTATCCTATCCAATCCTATCCAATCCTATAATGGTCCTAAACAGTGTTGAGTCCCAAAACAATCCTATGTTGACGATGTCGATTCCTATAAGTCTGCCAGAGACTACCCAAGTGGGCTGCGACAAACGATGTTGAATATAAAGCCGAATAAAACTCCTATGGTACGAAGATGAAGACGATCCAATCCTATAAAACAAAAGATGCAGTGTATGATGCAAACACCGGTGTTACATGCTAGACGCGAGTATCAACCGCTAATGACGGAGTGCAAGCTAATGTGCGATCTGCGACGCTGGAGATAATTCCTAAAACTGGTCGATCATGGTTTAGAGTGTTTCTCAAGGAGAGCGCGAAGGAGTACGAAGCTCAGACGGTGTAAAACCGGTCTCTGGCTTATAGCGAGTGTATGGAGTGCAAACAATTGTTATTGTTCGTATACTGCACTATGCGTGGGGTATGGTTTGTTTAAAACCGGTGCTAATGACTATAGCAAGTGGGTAGAGATGAGATTATATCCGGTGACAAGTGTATAGCGAGGCTAATGGCAGAGTAACGAGTGGTAGTTGATTCCCTACTGTACTACAATTTTCTACCTACTTTTATACTACCGGAGATAATTATTAATAGTGGTACTTAGTAAAGCTACAAGGCTGTGGCTTTGTAAAGATCCTAGCGTCCATACATATCTCCATAGTCGCTTGTAACAGCCAATCCTCTGCGTTACCGAAGGAAGGTAAATTTCCTAGATCATGGGTCTTCTCCAGCATGGTTTTTGAGGTGCTGTTTAACTGCGGACTGGGAGGGTATGGTCGATATCCTGAGGTGTATGAAAGGAGTATCGTGCGCTAGCGACCTTGGCACGGTTTTATTGGTAAAACCGGGCGTCAAGCTGACAAAAACCTGGTGATTATTGAAGTGGAATAACGGTCGACGAGTATGACCTCATATAATTAAAGGATCAATGCCGGGGTTTTACGCCGTGATGCACTCTGATGTGTCGTATGATTTATCTCCAGTGGTCGACTAATTGGTCGATATTGGTGCCTAGCCATGATGGTGTACAATTTGAGCCACAAAACAAGTTGGGATGGATATTCTCCATTATATCCGGTCGTTGAAGTGCCAAGAACGTCCTATAGTAGCGTGTGCACACCGGAGATAATATTATATCTGGTGCTAAGTCGATTGTCACTTAGAAATGACAAAGTTTGCGAATTATGAGTGTACAGAGCCCTGAGGCTCATCACCATTCCTCCATAGGTTGTTCCGGTGGCAGTCTTCTTATCCCCTGACCCACTTGTTGTGCCAGCAGCCTTTTGCCCGCTGCTGGCATTGTTATTTGGGCGATTGTCGGGGCATCGTCCTCCATAGTTAGTCCGATTGTAGGCCTGGGACTTCGACCGTTGCTCATGCATCGTAATGATGCGGGCCTTCCACTCTTCGTACTCAATGGGGATGTTCATCCCTATATCTGTTATGAACTTGATATAGTCTTCAGGTACCCCTTGTCGGAGTGTCCTGACCATTGCTCCCCTATCTCCGCTGTCATGGATCCTGTCGGCTAATTGGGCTTCTTCTTCCAACTTCTGGAAGTATATTACGGCTGATCTGTTTCCTATCCTGAGGTCCATCATTTTCTTTTCATGTTGCTCCTGGGCTGTGGCATCCATGAACTGATCTTGGACGATGCACATGAAGTGTTGCCAGTTCGGGTAGCGAAACCTTTCTAGTCGCTCGCTATAGTACTCCATTTGTTTATTCGTCCACCATTTGGCTGCTGCTCCTTCAAAATAGGAGGCCGCGAACAGGACCTTTAGGGTGGTGTTAAAGTAAGAGTCATGGACTTTGAAGTAGGCGATGCAGTCCCCAAAGAATCAAATTATATCATTGTGTTTCCCTGTGAAGGGAAGGGGGTGCATAGTAGGGTTGGTTTGATGGAGGAGAATAGGTTGTCATTGTTGGCAGGGCCCGTTGGCCAGTCATCATCAGGGGGTTTTGGATATTTCGGGGGTCGTTGTGGGACTGAAAATTGGTCTTGATTATGCCCGACAGAGGGAGGCCCTGGGGAAGGGGGGTCTGGAGGTCATCTTCCTCTGTGGGGTTTAGGGGGAATTGGGGGAGCTGGTTCGGCTGGTTCCTTTCCTTTCCCTTCTACTGGGTCGAGGTCCCAGTAGCTGGCTAGCTGTCGGATCTTTTCTTGCTCTCTTTGGATGATTTCTTCCATATCCTTTCGTTCTCATGCAGCAGCTGCCCTTCTTATTTTGACTTCTTCTGGGGAGAGAAGTTTTCCTTCTTCAGTATATTCCTTCTTTGACTCACTGGCCTCTCCTGATCGAGCAATAAGTCGGCTCTGGGTTGGCCAGGGGTAGTGTCCTTGCTTTCTGGTTTGGGGGGGAGGGGAATCAGGCAGAGGCCTCATCCCCCAGTATGGAGTCTTGGTGGTAGAACCTTCGAAGGGGTTCATCCCGCCGTATCTGTTCATCCCTGACCCATTTGTTGTAGGTGAGGTCACGGTTGATCCTCTCCCAGGTTCCTTGTAGGGTTCCCAGGTCCTCGAAAAGTTGCTCGGTCTCCCCCTTGGTTCTCTCTTGTAGGGTCCCATCTCATACCCTTCTTCCTGGTCGAGGTCCATATACTCGTTCCCATCTCCGCTGTGATAGGGTGATTTCATAGCCTCAAATTCCTCTGTATAGCTCCACTGTTCCCGGATCCTCTCCTCCTTGTCAGAGGTAATCTCTCCTTCTGAGGTCCCATGCCTCTGCTTGATGTTCTCCGAGGAGGCATCGCTGCTGGTTGGTGATATCTGGCCAGACTCTGTCTGGTCCATCTGGATGGAAGGGGCTCTCATTGAGCTCGTTTCTTGCCAAGATTTCTTCCACTCTTTGGGGAAGAGGGGTCTCATGCCTACTGAGGGCTCGTTGTCTGATGGTATATTGTCGTTGGGTTTCCCAGGACTGCCTTGTTGGCTGGGGCCTCCCAATTTGAGCAAGTGATAGTCGCTCATTCCTGAGCTCTTGTGCCCACTGCTGGTCGTCCGCGGTGTCACCGATGACTGGCCAAACAATGAATCTCCCCTTGACCTCCATGAACTCTCCTGGAGTCGGACCCTGAATGAGTTGAGAGGGGCCTGCTCGTGGGGTCTGGTGAACAGGGATGGCCTCCAGGTCTGAGGAGGAAGATTCAGATGAGGAATCGGAGGGGAATCTTCCTTGAGCATCAGGGTTCGTAGTCTGTAGACCCCAGAGTGGGAGTGGGCTCTGTCTAAGGGAGGTCTCTGGGCTAGAACTTGGAAGGTCCTGTCTGGTGATGTCCTCCTTGAGTCTGGGAGTTCCAGGTCTTGGGCGAACAGTGTTCCGAGGCCTGGAAGGTCCAGCGATGGGGCTCTCAGGCTTGGGCTCACTGGTTCTTCTGATAGGGCTCCTGGGACTGTCCTCCGTCGAGAGGTTCGTAGTCTCAGGATGTTCTGTAATCTGTATCATCGGCTGGACCCATGGGGGGGGGAGGGGTCCGAGGGGAACATTGTAGATCAGATTGTGGTGGAAGGGAATGGGTTGTAGTAGGATAGGTTGTTGGACTGGCTGTGGTGTTGGCCAGGCACGAATGCACCAGGCCCGTAGATTGTTGCCAAAATAGACTAGGACAACAATGGTTAGTCCGAAAACAACACTAGATGATACTAGTGTGACGATTAGGATATTTTGGTCAAGTGTCATGATGTCTGGAGTGATGCTCATGTGTCCCAACAGTGGCTAGCACTTGAAGGAAGTGTAGGGAAGCTTCAAGCTAATTGTTAGGGCTGGCCTTGAGTAAACCGGACTAGAGTAAACCACTAGGTTATACTGGGTTGCACCCAAGCCTAATGGAGTCTCAATTGTATCTGGTAGGGGTCAAGTGTTGGTTCAACAGTCAGGTTGTTGCAAGTGAATCGAGAGAAGAATGGTATAGATAAACTTTAGCTCAAAGCTGAGTATTACAGCTGAGGGCATGCTACTTATATATGAAAATGATAGTCCTAATAATAGCTATTGGCGATGGTGATGGTGAAGATTTATAGAAGTTGATGCGACCATTGCAAACATGATGCATATAGTGCCGATGTGAAGGTTCTGAAGGGTAAAAGGTAAAAAGTAAATAAATTGTAACAATATCCAGTGACAAGCATATAGCGAGCCTAATGGCAGAGTAACGGGTGGGTTTATTAACTACTGTACTACAATTTTCTATCCACTTTTATACTACCAGAGATAATTATTATTAGCAGTACTTAGTAAAGCTACAAGGCTGCAGCTTTGTAAAGATCCTAGCATCCATATGTATCTCCGTAGTTGCTTGTAACAGCCAATCCTCTGCATTACTGAAGAAAGGTAAATTTTCTAGGTCATGAGTCTTCTCCAGCGTGGTTATGAAGGTGCTGTTTAACTGCGGACTGTGAGGGTATGGTTGATAACCTGAGGCATATGAAAGGAGTATTGAGTGCTAGTGACCTTGGCACAGTGTTATTGGTAAAACCGGGTGTCTATGTTACGATTTATTTACTTTTTACCCTTCAGAACCTTCACATTGGCACTATATGCATCACATTTGCAATGGTCGCATCAACTTCTATAAATCTTCACCATCACTGTTGCCAATAGCTATTATTAAGACTATCATTTTAGTATATAAGTAACATGCTCTCAGCTGTAATACTCAGCTTCGAGCTAAAGTTTATCTATACCATTCTTCTCTCAATTCAGTCATGACGACTTGACTGTTGAAGTTGGCACTTGATCCCTACCAGATGTATTGAGACTCTGTTAGACTCGGGTGTAACCTGGCATAGCCTAACGGTTTACTCTAGTTTGGTTTACTTAAGGCTAGCCCTAACAATTAGCTCAAAGCTTCCCTACACTTCCTTCAAGTGCTAGCCACTGTCGGAACCCATGAGCATCACCCCAGACATCACAACACTTGACCAAAATATCCTAATCGTCACACTAGTATCATCCTCCGTTACTTTTGGGATAACCATTGTTGTCCTAGTCTATTTCGGCACCACTCTGTGGGCTTGGTGCATTTGTGCCTGGCCAGCACCCCAGCCAATCCAACAAACTATCCCTTTCCACTACAACCCACCTTACAATGTTCCCTTTGGACCTTCCAGGCCTCGGAATTCCTTTTGCCCAAGACCTGGAACTCCCAGAAATGAAGAGAACATCACCAGACAGAGCCTTCCTGGTTCCAGCCCAGAGACCTCCCTCAGACAGAGTCCACCACCTCCCAACACGCTTGGTTCAGGGGTCTACAGACTACGAACCCCAATCCTCGAGGAAGATTTCCCCTCTGACTCCTCATCTGAATCTTCCTCCCCAGACCCAGAGGCCATCCCTGTTCACCAGACCCTGCAAGCAGGCCCCTCCCAACCCATTCAGGGTCTGACTCCAGGAGACTACGTGGAGATCGAGGAGAGACCCATTATTTGGCCAATCATCAACAACACCACAGACAACCAGCAGCGGGCATGAGAGCTCAGGAACAAGTGCCTATCACTCACACGAATCGGAAGGCCCAAGCCGGCAAGACAGTCCTGGGAGACCCGACAACAATTCAACATCAGACAACGAGCCCTCAGCAGGCATGAAACCCCTCTTCCCCGAAGAGTGGAAGAGATCTTGGCAAGAAACGAGCTTAATGAGAGCCCCTTCCACCCAGACAGACCAGACAGAGTCTGGCTGGACCTCTCCAACCAACAGTGATGCCTCCTTGGAGAACATCGAGCCAAGGCATGGGACCTCAGAAGAAGAGATTACCTCCAATGAGGAGGAGAGGACCTAGGAACAGTGGAGATGTACAGAGGAACATGAGGCTATGAGATCACCCCATCACAACAAAGATGGGAACGAGTATATGGACCTCGACCTGGAAGAAGGGTACAAGATGGAGCCTTATGAGGAAGAACGGAAGGAGAAACCGAGTACCTCTTCGAGGAACTGGGAGCCCTACAAGAAACTTGGGAGAGGATCAACCATGACCTCACCTACAATGAGTGGGTTGGGGAAGAACAGATACAGTGGAATGAACCCCTTCAAAGGTACCACCAACAGAAATCCGTACTGGAATCCAAGGCCTCTGCCTGATTCCCCTCCTCCCCCAGGACCTCCCTCTGTTGGGCATAATCGAGACCAATTCTTGGTCCCGCGATGATCCCTGAAATATCCGAGACCTCCCAATGATGGCTGGCCAACGGGCCCTGCTGGCAACAATGACCTATTCCCCTCCATCAAGCCAACCCTATTATGTACCCCCGTTCCCTTTGAAGGGAAGCATGATGATATAGTCCAATTCTTTGGGGACTGTGTCGCATATTTTGAAGTCCACAACTCCTATTTCAATGCCACCCTAAAGGTTCTATTCACGGCTTCCTATTTCGAAAGAGTGGCAGCCAAATGGTGGACTAATAAATGAATGGAGTACTACAGCAACTGACTAGAAAGATTCCGCTACCCAAACTGGTGGGACTTCATGTGCATCATCCAAGACCAATTCATGGATGCCACAGCAAAAGAGATCCACGAGAAGAAGATGATGGACCTCAGAATGAGGAATGGATCAGCTGTAAAATACTTCCAGAAGTTGGAAGAAGAAGCCCAATTGGCTGATAGAATCCACGATAGCAGAGATAGGGGAGCAATGGTCAGGGCACTCCGACAAGGAGTACCTGAGGACTATGTCAGGTTCATAATGGATGTGGAAATGAATATCCCCATCGAATATGAAGAGTGGAAGGCCCATGTCATTACCATGCACAAAGAATGGTCAAAGTCTCAGGCCTACAATTGAACTAACTACGGGAGCCGACACCCCAACAATTGCCCAAACAACAATGCCAGCAGTGGGCAGAAACCTGCTGGTGCGGCAAGTGGGTCAGGGGATAAAAAGACTGCCACCGGAACAATGTATGGAGGAATGGGAAAACCCATGGACATAGATTGGATGCGAGCAGAGGGAAGGTGCTTCAATTGCAACCAGAAAGGACACCTGTCAAGGGACTGCAAGGAACCGAGGAAAGAAAGAAGGAAGTGGAACTCGCAGGAGCTGCGAGCATTACTCGCCACTGCTGAGAAAGAGGAGAAACAAGTCGAGGAGAAGACACCCTCGACCTCAAAAGTAGAGGAAGTAAAAGACGAGGCTGACAAGTGAGCAATTCCACTTGTTCGGCTGGACTTATTAAAATCCACGGTGCATGCTCGCTTCTGACTGGTCGGACTTATTGTACTTCTGTAGTTACCACATGTCTACCTATGCATTTGAATATACCCACCTTGACACCTTCCAGAACGACCGCACCAAAAGAATCGCACAACTGTTATGCTCTGCTTGCAGAGCTAGAAAAAGATATAAAAACACCTTCTGAACACCCCACTTCCCCATTCTCCCAGACCGACCTCCTCCCTCTAGGCTCCTCTGACCATTCAAGAGCACCGACAATCCCCGGCATGTCCCCTCAAGGCACAAGAATGCACCCAAATGTGTCGAGACTGAACAATGTTCAATCGCCAAACGCAAAGGGAACAACCCTCAGGGAAGCCGTCTTGTCAGAGGAGGGACTCAACAAAAGGACGGACGACAATGAAAACCAGGAAGAAGAGTGGTGAAGACTCAAGACAGCAAAACCTGATGACTGGGATTGTAGGGAAGGGCCCCCTGAGGATTGTCACCCAGCATCAGAAATCGCAAGCACCTGTGAGAAGGGCCAAACAGGGGTCTGCATGCCCCAACAGCTGCACACCACCCTTGTCGAAATACCCGATGAGGACAATGACATGGCCTATCAAATGTGGAAGGAGAAACAGCGCCAGGAAGAAGAGAGAGAGAGACGGAACCCCCCCATTACCCCCGCTAAAGACCAGGTATGCATCCCTCCCCCAGGGCACACCTGGTTTAGACCCTTTGAGGTCGGCTGGACCCTCCAGGTGATCTGGGAAGCGCATACTGAATCGGAAGCCCAAGCTGCCCTTGCACTTTGGGTTCACCGGGACAGAGTTGGCGAAATCATAGCTGACCTGATCGATGAACTCAAGGTAGGAGGAGAGGTCGCAAGAGAACAACTCTATGAACTATGAGAACCCATCCGCTATATCCGCTGAACAGAGGGAACCTCATCACGAGATTTGATTCTCCTGATTGTAATTGAAACTCTTGCCAACAGACAAACCCTAGAAACCAAGGGACTTGTTGACAGTGGCTGTACTGGAAGCTCCATTAACCAAGCTTATGTAGAAAAGCATCAGCTCTCAACCATGAAGGCCGCTACAATACAGATGGCTCCTGGAACAAGGCCGGGGACGTCACTGAATTTGTAGAGTTAAGAATGACAATCGGCAGCCATAGTGAGCGAATCGACCTCGCCATCATGGACCTAGGGAAAAAGGATCTTTTCCTCAGCCACGACTGGCTCAAGCGGCACAACCCAGTAATCAACTGGAAGATGGGAAAGATCACGTTTGCTCGCTGTCAATGCCACAAAAACCCTTCCCTCTGCCCGATGCAGACCCCGAAGACAGGTGGGATGAAGAGCTAGAGGAGGGAGAAACCATCCTAGCAGTCAACATTGAACAAGCCCTTGAAATTAGGGCTCTACATCATGCCAACAAATTTTCCGTGCAAGCAAACACCAGAAAAGAAAAGAAGTCATTTGAGGAAATGGTACCCCTAGCATATCAGGAATTCAAGGATCTCTTTTCTAAAGAGAACTTTGATGAACTGCCTGAACAAAAGCCATGGGACCATGCAATAGAACTAACCCCCAATGCACAGTCGACCCTAGACTGTAAGGTCTATCCCCTCAATCGCCACGAGCAAGAGGAGCTCGACAAGTTCCTAGATGAAAACCTCACCTCAGGACACATCAGACAATCAAAGTCACCCTTTGCCTCTCCCTTCTTTTTTGTTAAAAAGAAGGATGGCTCTTTATGTCCTGTCCAGGACTACCGAAAACTCAATGAGATGATGATAAAGAACAGATACCCACTCCCACTCATCTCAGAGCTAATGGATAAGCTCAAGGGTGCCAAATACTTTACCAAGCTAGATGTCCGATGGGGATATAATAACGTATGAATCAAACAGGGAGACAAACAGAAGGCGGCTTTCCGAACAACCCAAGGGCTCTTTGAGCCAACGGTTATGTTCTTTGGACTCATGAACTCACCAGCCACCTTCCAATGGATGATGAATGACATCTTCAAAGATCTAATCGCTGAAGGAAAAGTCATGATCTACCTTGACGACATACTTATCTTTACAAAGGATCTCCAAGAACATAGAGTGATTGTCAAGAGGGTACTTCAAAGGCTAGGAACACAAGCTATTCCTAAAAGCCGAGAAGTGTGAGTTTGAAACACTAGAAACGGAATACCTCAGTGTAATAATCAGTGAAGGAGCAATCAAGATGGACCCAGTAAAGGTCAAAGGGATAACCGAGTGGCCGACGCCGATGAAGAAAAAGGAACTACAATCCTTCCTTGGCTTCACTAATTTCTACCGGCACTTCATTAAAAACTATTCAAAGATTGTGCGCCCCATGACCCAACTCACAGGAAATGCACCCTGGACATGGGGTGCAGCCCAAAACCAGGCAGTCCAACAGCTAAAGAAGCAAATTGCCGAAGATGTCATACTAGCAATGCCAACCGAAACAGGGAAGTTCCGAGTCAAAGCAGACTCCAGTGAGGGGGCAGTAGGCACAGTCCTCAGCCAACAACAGGAGGGAAAGTGGAGACCTGTTGCATTCTTATCAAAGGCCCTCACTGTCACAGAATGAAATTATGAGATATACAACAAGGAATTACTAACAATAATGCTTGCCCTCGCTGAATGGCACCACTATCTCATGGGGGCAGCCGAAACCTTTGAAATCTGGATGGATCATCAGAACCTCCAATACTTCCGAAAACCCCAGAAACTAAATCGTCAGCAAGCACGCTGGGTAACAGAACTTGCTGAGTACCATTTCACTCTCTCACACAAAGCCGGCACCACCAACAAGAAGGCCGACCTACTGAGCTGATGGGATGATCATAGCCAAGGCAAACAGGACAATGAAGACATCATCATCCTAAAACCCGAACATTTCCGGGCAATGATCATGCCCACAGATGAAGAAGTCCATGCCAAGGTCAAGGATGCTATGAGGGACCAAGGCATCGCCGGGTCCCTCAACCATGAATGAGGAATAACCAAGAGAGATGGATTACTCTATTACAACGGCAGAATATACATTCCAAAGGACCGCACACTTCACGGGGAAATCATAGTGCGCTCCCATGACCATATCACCGCCGGCCACCCAGGGATCACCAAAACAAAGGAACTCGTCCAATGAGAGTTCTGGTGGCCAAAACTTCATAAGGACATCGAGGCCTATGTCAAGGCATGCAAAACCTGCCAACGGGCCAAGACAAGCACCCAAGCCAAGGCCGCCCCCCCTACATCCAAACGAGGTCCCCTCCAAGCCCTGGACTCACATCTCAGTAGACATGATAACCGGTCTCCCTGACTCGAATGGATTTGACGCTATCCTAATGATCATCGACTGTTTCTCAAAAGAGATAGTCCCAATCGCCTGTAATGTAGAGCTGACATCAGAAGGATATGCAAAGATACTATGGGACCACATATACGCCCAATATGGCATGCCCAAGGTAGTAATCTCGGACCGATGCCCTCAATTTGTCTCCAACTTCATGAGAGACCTCTACAAACTACTCGACATAACCCCGAATGTGTCCACAGCATTCCACCCTCAGACTGATGGACAAACGGAAAGGGCAAACCAAGAAATCAAAAAATACCTCCGTATATTTGTCAATCACTGTAACGATCATGCCACGGACTCCACGGACCACGTCCATCATCCACTCCACCGGCTCCAAGTCAATCATCAGAATCCAACGGATTCTGAATCCCGGTTTCTATCTCATACTTCATATCTATTTCATTTACTTATTTCACATATTTCATTTATCACACCTAGATCTCATCATGGTAGCGAGTAGGTGTTATATTGGAGTCCATGGAATACTCAACTCCTCTAGATACAGAACATTCCAGATCACATCACTCTAGCCATACCTACACTATTCCAGACCCCAACCTGTCAGACTCTGTCTTAGTATATAAGCTGTACATTTAGTAGTACATACCTCAGTTTGAATATCAACTTGGTTTAGCCCAATAACTCTCGTCCTCACTCCCTTCGGCCTTCAAGCCATAATCCATCTCTCTATGTCTGCAGACTCCGATAGCCATTGGACTTAACCTTTGATCCTAGAGATCATAATCCCGCGGACTCCGTCCGTAATCCTTCTTTGGGCTTCGACCCAAGGGTGATGTTGCTAATAGCTTCGCCCAGCCCCACACACTCCGCGGAATCCACGGTGTGCATTCCTTTCACTTACTCCTATTGGCACGATCCTAACAATCACCTTCAAAATGACTGGAGCAAATGGCTCGTGATTGGCGCCTTCGTCCACAACAAACCATGTCCACTCTGCCACCGGCAAGAGTCCATTTATGGTTAACTACAGCCAAAATCCAAGGATTATCCCAGACTCCCACCGTCCAAACCCTTTCATGAACCCCACCACCCAATCTTTCTCAGACAAGATGAAGGGAATTCATAACGAGGCAAAAGCCTCCCTCACTAAAGCCGCAGACAAGATGAAAGCTCAGTATGACAAGAAAAAGCGACCAGCCATTAATTATAAAGTTGGGGACCGAGTCTGGCTTGACAGCTCCCATCTCAGCCTGCCCTGACCAAAGAAAAAACTCGATGACAAATGGGTTGGACCCTTCCTAATCCTGAACAAATATGGAGCTTCTGCATACAAGCTGAAACTCCCACTGCATTGGAAAATCCACCCCACATTCAATGAAAAACTCCTATCCCCCTATACACTGCCTGTCTTCCCTAATCAGGAACAGCCCCCTCCTCCTCCTCCTGACCTAATCGAAGACGAGGAAGAATACGAGGTAGAAGAAGTCTTGGACCACCATACCAGAAAAGTCAGAGGGAAGAGAGGAGAGCTCCCAGTAGTTGTAACCGACTACTACATCAAATGGAAGGGATGGATGTGGGAACACAACAGCTGGGTATGAGAAAAGGACATGGGAAATGCCAGAAAGGCAATCAAGGACTATGAAAAGAAAGCCAAATGCACAGGCCGACTCATGATAGCCTATGCATCCACCATTGAAATAGGGAAACATCAATTCCTAGTCACCAAATTCCCAACCATGGTCCTGGACCACGAGTATGATGACAAAGGAACAGTCAGCTACAAATCACAAGCAGGCGACGGAAGTCAACACTGGGTCAAAGACCCACCATACTACCCAGAAGCACCCCATGAATGCCAAAAATGGGAAAAACTAGTCAAAACATACTGGGAAAATGTAAGCCGAGACGACGTTGACCCCAAAAGCACATGGGAACCCTAATGGCAGTTGGGACAACTGCCTTAATGAGAGGGTAATGTTACAATTTATTTACTTTTTACCCTTCAGAACCTTCACATTGGCACTATATGCATCACATTTGCAACGGTCACATCAACTTCTATCAATCTTCACCATCACTGTTGCCAATAGCTATTATTAGGACTATCATTTTAGTATATAAGTAACATGCTCTCAGCTGTAATACTCAGCTTCAAGCTAAAGTTTATCTATACCATTCTTCTCTCAATTCACTCACGACGACTTGACTGTTGAAGTTGGCACTTGATCCCTACCAGATGTATTGAGACTCTGTTAGACTCGGGTGTAACCTGGCATAGCCTAATGGTTTACTCTAATTTGGTTTACTCAAGGCTAGCCCTAACAGTCTAGCTGACAAAAACCCGGTGATTATTGAAGCGGGATAATGGTCGACGAGTATGACCTCATATAATTAAAGGATCAATGCCAGGTTTTTACGCCGTGATGTGCTAGTGATGCACCCTGATGCGTCATATGATTTATCTCTGGTGGTCACCTAATTGGTCGATATTGGTGCCTAGCCGTTATGGCATACAATTTGAGTCGTGAAACAAGTTGGGAGGGATATTCTTCATTATCTCTGGTCGTTGAAGTGTCAAGAAGGTCCTATAGTAGTGTGTGCACACCGGAGATAATCTTATATCTGGTGCTAAGTCAGTTGTCACTTAGAAATGACAAAGTTCACGAATTCTGAGTGTACAGAGCCCTGAGGCTCATCACTGTCTTAGTATATAAGCTGTACATTTAGTAGTACATACCTCAGTTCAAATATCAACTTGGTTTAGCCCAATAACTCTCGTCCTCACTCCCTTCAGCCTTCAAGCCATAATCTCTCTCTCTACGTCCACGGACTCCGATAGCCATTGGACTTAACCTTTGATCCTAGAGATCATAATCCTGTGGACTCCATCCATAATCCTTCTTTGGGCTTCGACCCAAGGGTGACATTGCTAATAGCTTTGCCAAGCCCCATGCACTCCACAGAATCCACAGCGTGCATTCCTTTCACTTCATCCTATTGGCACGATCCTAACAGTATATTCGAACTCAAACCCTTGAGTCAAAATTTTAGGAATGTCTAACACAACCCTCGAACCCTCACAAACTCAATCCTCCTCCACGGCTCTGCCCATAAACCATCTCTCCATGCATGACATTCCCACCTCTGCATCAAAAGAGGATCATACCTTCTTTGGTGAGGACTCAGCCTCTGCACAACGTTCACATAGGGAAACCTACACTCACAGTGGCTTCACCGCCTGCCAATCCAATGTCAACACCACTCCCAATCTGTTCTCCATGGACTCCGCTAGTACAAAAGGATGGGGTGGTTATCGAAGCATCATCCTGGAAACCCCGCACACACAGCCTCTCTTCCCAGTCAAGGAAGAGGGTGACAATGGGAATCCCAGTGACAGTGACGGTGAACCTGACTCCCCTAGCAATCACAATCGCAACCTGCACAATCCATGGTGCCCCAGTCCACCAGCTGGTCCACCAAATCCAGGTGGCCCTGGGGGTCCCGGGGGTCCTGGCGGACCAGGCAGTAACCCTCCTAATCCTCCCAATCCTGATCCCAATGACGAGAACCACCTCATGATGGAATTCATGAACCTTCTCCGTGGCCTTACCTGCCAAGTCAACAACCCACCTCAGCAGATAGTCCATACCAAAGTCAAGGTACCGGACACCTTCGACGGAGTGGACCCACGGAAACTCAAGGCATTCATTGTCTCCCTGCAGTTGAACTTCAATGACAGGCCCAATGCATTTGCCGCAGACACTGCCAAAGTCAACTACACCATCTCCTTTATCTCTGGTGTCGCCCTCAACTGGTTCGAACCGGATATCCTCCACCCCAATCAAGCCAATCCTCCCACTTGGGTGTATTCCTACACCGCCTTCCTTTTGGAGCTCCGTACCAATTTTGGTCCATTCAATGCTGTCGGAGATGCTGAAGATAAACTCAAAAATCTTTGGATGCACGACAGAGATAGGATCATGAAGTACATAGTGAGCTTCAACCAACATGCTGCCATCATTGGTTACAGCGACAACTCCCTCCATCATGCCTTTTACCGCAGGCTTTGCTCACGGATCAAGGATGACATGGCTCACCATGGAAAACCCAACAACCTCCACGACATGCATACCCTTGCCCAGGAGCTTGACGCTTGCTACTGGACTAGGAAAGCTGAGGTCTCCAGGGAAAACCGTGACTGGCCCTCCACCTCCTCCACCTTCAAAGCTAAGGGTTCGGTGTTACAATTTATTTACTTTTTACCCTTCAGAACCTTCACATTGGCACTATATGCATCACGTGGGCAACGGTCGCATCAACTTCCATAAATCTTCACCATCACCGTTGTCAATAGCTATTGTTAGGACCACCATTTAGTATATAAGTAGCATGCTCTCAGTCGTAATACTCAGCTTCGAGCTAAAGTTTATACAACCTCATTCTTCTCTCGAATCACTCGCAACAACCTGACTGTTGCCCTAGTCTCTGATCACAACCAGACAGTACCGAGACTCTGTTGGACTCGGGTATTACCCGGCATAGCCTAGCAGTTTACTCTAGTCTGGTTTATTCAGGGCTAGTCCTAACAATTAGCTCGAAGCTTCCCTATATTCCCTTGAGTGCTAGCCACCATCAGAACCCATGAGCATCACCCCAGACATCACAACACTCGACCAAAACATCCTAATCGTCGCACTAGTATCATCTAGCGTCGTCTTTGGAGTCTCTATTGTTGTCCTAGTCTACTTCGGCAACAACCTGCGGGCCTGGTGCATTTGCACTTGGCCAGCGCCTCAGCCAGTCCAACAACCCATTCAACTCATTCCCTTCCACCCTAACCCAATCCATAATGTTCCCCTCGGACCCCTCCCCCCTCCATGGGTCCAGCCGACGACAGAGATTACAAGGCTTCCTGAGATTGCCAACCTCTCGACAGAGGACAATTCCAGGAGCCCTGACAGAAGAACCAATGAGCCCGAGCCCAAGAGCCCCATCGCTGGACCTTCCAGGGCTCGGGACTCCCTTCGCCCAAGACCTAGAGCTCCCAGAATCGAGGAGGACCTCACCAGCCAGGACCCATCCAACTCTAGCCAAGAAACCGCCCTCAGACAGAGCCCCCCCCACGACACAAACATTGACACAAGGCCCCCGCCGCGGAGTCTACGGGTTGCAAACCCCAATTCTCGAGGAAGATTCCCCCCCGACTCTCCATCTGAATCTTCCTCCTCAGACCCGGAGACCATCTCTATTCACGAGACCCCGAGAGCGGGCCCCTCCCAACCCATACCAGTTCCGACTCCAGGAGAGTACGTGGAGGTCGAGGGAAGATTCGTCATTTGGCCAGTCCTTCATGACACCCCGAGCGACGAGCAGCGGGCCCGCGAGCTCAGGAACGAGCATCTATCAGTCGCTCGAGTCGGAAGGCCCCAGCCGTCAAGACAGTCCTGGGAGACCAGGCGACAGTACAACACGAGGCAATGAGCCCTCAGCAGACACGAAGACCCCCTTCCCCGAAGAATGGAGGAGATCCTCGCAAGGAGCGAGCTCAACGAGAGCCCCTTCTATCCAAACGGACCAGACAGGGTCTGGCCGGACCTCACCAACCACCAGCGACGCCTCCTTGGAGAGCAACGAGCAGAGGCATGGGACCTCAGATGAAGAGACTACCTCCGACGAGGAGGGGAAGACCCGGGCTCGGTGGAGCTCTACCGAGGAACTCGAGGCTATGAACTCACCCCATCTCAACGAGAGAGGGAACAAGTATATGGACCTTGACCTGGAAGAAGAGTACGAGAAGGAACTTTATGAGAAAGAACTGAGGGAGAACTCGAAGCACTCTTTGAGGGGTTGGGAGCCCTACAGGAAACCTGGGAGAGGATTAACCGTGACCTTACCTACGACGAGTGGATCGGAGAGGAGCAGATACGACAGGATGAACCCGTCCCGAGGTTTTTCACCCAGGAATCAGCCATGGGGGCCTAGGCCTCTACCTGATTCTCCTCCCCCCTGAACCAGGAGGCAAGAATATTATCCCTGGCCAACCAGAAGCCAACTAATCGCTGGATCAGGAGAAGCCAGCGGATCAAGGAAAGAATACACTGAGGAAGGAAAACTCCTCTCCACAGAAGAAGTTAGAATCAGAAGAGAAGCGGTCATGCGGGAAAGGAGTGACATGGAAGAATTAATCCGAAAGGAACAAGAGAAGATCCGACAGCTAACCGAATACTGGGACCTTGACCCGGTAGAAGGGAAAGGTAAGGAACCGGCTGAACCAGCCCCCCCGATTCCCCCTAGACCCCACAGGGGAAGAAGACCCCCAGATCCTCCTCCCCCAGGACCTCCCTCTCTCGGGCATAACTGAGACCGATTCTCGGTTCCTAGACGACCCCCGAAATATCCAGGACCACCGGACGACCATTGGCCAACAGGCCCTGCCGACAACGACGACCTATTCCCCTCCGTCAAACCCACCCTACTACGCACCCCTCTTCCCTTTGAAGGGAAGCACGATGACATAATTCAATTTTTTGGGGACTGCGTCGCGTATTTCGAGGTACATGACTCCTACTTCCACTCCACCTTGAAAGTCCCGTTCGCAGCCTCCTACTTCGAAGGAGCGGTGGCCAGATGGTGGACCACCAAACGGATGGAATACTACAGCGAGTGACTGGAGAGGTTCCGCTACCCCAACTGGCCGGACTTCATGCACATTGTCCAGGAACAATTTATGGACGCCACGGCAAAGGAACAACACGAAAAGAAGATGATGGACCTAAGGATGGGAAACGGATCGGCCGTGGTATACTTTCAGAAATTGGAAGGAGAAGCCCAACTAGCAGATAGGATCAACGACACTGGAGAAAGGGGAGCAATGGTCAGGGCACTCCGACAAGGAGTACCCGAGGACTACATCAGATTCATCACGGACATGGGAATGAACATCCCAACCCAATACGCAGAATGGAAGGCCCGCATAACAACTATGCACGAACAACGGTCCGTCGCCCTCGCCTACAACCGAACCAACTACGGAAGTCGATGACCCGATAACCGCCCAAACAACAACGCCAGCAGCGGGCAAAAAGCTGCTGGCACGACAAGTGGGTCAGGGGACAAGAAGACCGCCACCGGAACAACATATGGAGGAACAGGGAAACCCATGGACATAGATCGGATGCGAGCCGAAGGAAGATGCTTCAATTGCAGCCAGAAGGGTCACCTATCAAGGGACTGCAAGGAACCGAGGAAGGAAAGAAAAAAGTGGAACTTGCAGGAGCTGCGCGCATTACTCGCCACTGCCGAGAAAGAGGAGAAACAAGTCGAGGAGAAGACGCCCTCGACTACGAAAATAGAGGAAGTAAAAGACGGGGCCGACAAGTGAGCGATTCCACTTGCTCGGCCGGACTTATTAAAACCCAGGGTGTGTGCTCGTCTCCGACTGGTCGGACTTACTGTACTTCTGTAGTTACCGCATGTTTACCTATGCATTCGAATATACCCGTTTCGACACCTTCCAGAACGACCACCCCGAAAGAATCACACAACTGTTACGCTCCGCTTGCAGAGCTAGAAAAAGATATAAAAACACCTTCTAAACACCCCATTTCCCCACCCCCCTGGACCGACCTCCTCCCCCTAGGCTCCTCTGACCATTCGAGAGCACCAACGATCCCCGGCGTGTCCGCTCAAGGTGCAGGAATGCATCCAGCTGCGTCGAGACTGAACA